>JABJVR010005892.1:0-13041 GCA_025773905.1 Chitala chitala | reverse complement strand
ACTTTCTCTGTAAAGCGCTTTGAGGCATGCTGTTGCGAAAGGCGCTATATAAAAATAAATTGAATTGAATTGAATGTGCAATTAGGTGTAGCACTCGAGCTGTGACGAAAACAGAAACCGCTAATATAGCTTTTCACCATGGAGGTATCTGCAGTGTTTGTGTATCTAATCATTTATGTCAGCATTGGTTTTGCCATGCAATGACATTCATCAGCGTTGTTTTGCTATGCCAAACTTTTTTTTTTTTTGGACTGACCCTTAAAAGTCGCTATGCATTTTTTCCTCAGATCAAATGGCTAAAATGCCTGCATTTCTTTGTTGAGCCAGTCGTAGTGTCTTGTATTAAAAATATTAAGTGGCCTGTGTGGATTCAGCCTTTAAGAAAGTAAAAGTATAATAAAGTGGTAGCTAACGTGATTAAATAGCACCGTTACCGAGAGCTGTCCTTCTCTCCTCACACTTCTCTTGATGCCAAGTATTCCTACGCACTCCTAATAAAACAGTGCTGTTATAACACACCATGCTTTCCATCTTGAATTGAACTGAATGTAAAATAATATAAAACCTACACCAACTTCACTCAAAAATTAAACACCTGTAGGCCAGTCAAGACAGACTCTAGCCAACTACTTCAATGTGGTGTTTTGGAACACATTTGAGGGCAGAGTCTGCCATGCTTTGGTCTAGCTCCTAAGACGACATGGTACAGTATGGTGTAGATTGGGTATGAATTCAGTAAACAATACAGTTTGTGGGTTATTAGAAAAGCACCATTAAGGTCCTAGTTAAGGTGTTTCTTAAGGTATTATTTAAGGTAGCATCTTTTATGGTGAGCACAGTTAGTACACTCCTGTGTTCTTGATTGGTTTTGGTGGTTTCTTGTGTGTTTCAGTTCTGGACACGGCAGGTCAGGAGGAGTTCAGTGCCATGAGAGAGCAGTACATGCGGACGGGTGATGGCTTCCTCATCGTTTTCTCTGTGACGGACAAGGCTAGCTTCGAACATGTGGACCGATTCCACCAGCTCATCCTGCGGGTGAAGGACCGGTGAGTTCTCTCACCATCCAGAAAGCTGTAGACAACAGGAACGGTCTGATAATATTCTGTAACACAGAACACAGATGGATGAAGGAACAAGGGGAAAAAACACATCATTTCAAAATAAACTAGTGACAAAGTCACAGTGAATATTTATAGCGCTGCAATAGCTCAGTGTTTTTTTTTTTTAATAGTCCATGCAAAAATGCCACGACGGTGATAATTGCAAACTCAAGTACATTAGTCTATATTTGAACTGAACAGAACAAATCGTGCTCACAGGGAAAAGAACGAAGTGGGGAAATCCACCTCTGGCCTACGTCTTAATTCTTGTCCCCCTCTATATGCAGCCGTTGCTATTTCGTATAATCACATTTCTGTAATGGATCGTTGGCTGAAGGTTGATGCAGGCTGGCGAGTTGGTCCTGGAGGTTTCCTACTTTACACGCTGCTTTTCTTTATGGTCCGCTGCTCCCGTCTCCACCTTTTATACAAGTGGGGAACGGTGCTGCCAGAGTGTGCTACAGTATGTGAATATAGCCCACTAGAGCTGCGATGTAATTCTGTACCTATTGCTCTCTTTTTCTCGTTGCAGAGAGTCGTTTCCAATGATCTTGGTGGCAAACAAAGTGGACCTGGTGCATCTACGGAAGGTGACGAGTGAGCAGGGCATGGAGATGGCAGCTAAGCACAGCGTAAGTGCACAGGATGGCAGTGATCTGGTTGTTAGCGGGCAAGATAGTAGCAGATAAATGGCTCCCAGGTAGGGCTATACTGCTACAAGTTGATTTGGAGTGATGGGATAATGGATATTAATGTCTGTTTTATACTTTTTTTGTTTTGGAGCTACAGCTGCAAAATTTTTTTATTCAAATATTTTTAGTTCAGGTTTTAGACACACACTTAAAAGATTTTTTTTTTTTTTTTTTTTTTTTTTTTTTTTTAAGAAAAAATACATTTACGCATTATTTACGGAAAGGATTTATTTCTACCAGCAATTTATGTATTTATTTTTAAGATACGCAGGGATACCTTGTCAGCATACTTTGGCTTTAGCAGCTCATGTCTGAAGTCGACTGTATTCAGCACTGGGATAAACCCAGGCTTTTGTGCTGTGTGTATGCACATCATATCTTTGGCGATATGCAACATTATTTTTCTGGGTACATTGGTAAAGAGCATGGCAGTTGGGATCGTGAACCCACAACCTGTTCACACATGCTCACATGTTCCGCGGTCCTCTGTCCACTGTAGCCTGAGATGTGGAGGCTCCTGAGGCAATGGACTGTAAATCATCTCCAGTTCAAATCACCCTAGAAGTGGTCTGTCATTGGGCCAGGTTGAGCTTGGCACAGCTAACGTTAAAAAAAGAAAGAACTCGTTGGCTATTCTTGGAAGTGGTGTTTTTTCTTTTGCAAAAGGTGTCAACTAAATATTATAGCACTAAAATGTATGGCTATATAGCTCTTTATAATATGATCTTATTTCCCTTTCCTCTTCCTGGATATTTTATTGTGTATAAGACACATGTGTTGACTTAATTCATTCTCAAGAAATCTCAATAACAACAATAACAACAATAACACATTTAACCAATTAAACAGTTCATAACTTAATCGTGCAATCCAGTATTCAAAAAATATTCAGTTTCAGGGCTAAATCAAATGTCCCTTTTAGACCTTGAAATATTTCATAGCAGTACTTTTGAATATAAACTCCAGATTCACTCTGCCCAACTTCCTGTTTACGTTTGCAGCACATTAGAGTGGCTCAGAGGTGCATTTAATGCCTCTGCTCTGGTGGGATCTGTGTGTAGATGGTGTAAGTGGAACAAATTAGTGAAGCCATATTTCTGTAGCATCAGCATAAACACAGTTTTTCTATGTGCATTCCGACGTAATTTTCTTTTCCTTGTTAACTCACTGCAAGTATATCCTCCATGTTTTCCACACAGTCTTGTTTCAGTGAATCTGTTAATACCTATTCTAGTTTTACTTAAAGTTTACAAACAGGTTCTAGCCTGGCTTGAATTGTACTTATGACACTGAACCAGATCCAGATGTGCTGTACCTGAAATAAAATTGGGGTTTCCTTCAGCTGCACAAAAAAATTATTTCCAACTGGTAGTTAACAAGCAGTTTGGGATATTTGCCTTTAGGATGGTGTAACCATAGAGGCAAGATGTGTTAGTAATGTTAAACCTATATTGCTCTTCTTTTGTAGATGTACAGATATTCCACATAAGAACTCAAAGTTCCTTAAGAATGTCTGAAAGTATTAAGTATGTTATCATCAAAGCTCTCTTTGGAGAACTGGAAGTCATAATCAAATTGGGTTAAATTGGATTAAATTTGAGGTTAAATGTTTACCGGAAAGGACATTTTTAAATGATCTGATAAAAAAAAAAAAAAAAAACTTTTATGACTGAGTATGCCCATTAATATTGATATTTTGAGGCATTTTTAAATAACCAGAAATATCATGTGAATTTACATGACAAGAAACAGATGTGTTGTGCGGATGTTTCCCCAAGTCATAGATAAACCAGAGGATGGCCACATAGATGGCTGTTTTGCTTTGGCTACATTTGCTGCTTTAACATTTCTCACCTCAGCGCGTGACCAGGCAGCAACATTTAAATAAAAAAAGACCCCAGTCTCTGTGGATAGGACAGTGACGACATGCAAGCTGGTGTTGGCGACAGTTTCCATTTAGGAGCTGTGGTAACAAAGATAGACTTATTTTCTCATTAAACACAGCCATTCAGCCGTAGGTGAGGATTCTTGCAAATTTGCTACCGCTCTGTTGCTTTTTCTGACACGCAAATACATGTGGCTTATGTACAACTTAATTGTTCAATGCCATATACATGGCATGTACATGTATAATTAGGCTATTAATTGAAAATAAGGGAAGTATGATGGTTATAATAGGCGTCTATCTGTATTAATACATTGTATTAGGTGAAGCATACAGACGCATTTTTATAAGATGGCAACATCGGTAAGGACATATTTGGAAGCTCAATTTCTATGTTTAAATTAAGCAGCAGCAGTGACTACAAAGATCCATTTCCCTTTTTTCAAGGGACCAGTTTGTTTTAGAATAGGAAATGTGTGAAGAGTTGAGATAATAGATTTCTCTTCCTGGTTATCAGGTCTTGTGCCACCATCAAAAGGACAAAACGGAAATCTTTATATTTCAGTACAATACACTAAACCATACATCACTGTATATTGGCTCTAAGGCTAAGTGATGCACTCCACAGTTAACCGAGTATCTGTACCCTTTTTTAAATTTGCCCTTTAAGATTTCATAGTAGTTTGCAAATGGTATTCACCAGAGGCTCTTTGTAATAGCGCCACTATAATAGGAACACTGTATTCAACATCAATTCAGTTAAAAACCGAAGGCTGACTGCAACGTTCATTCAGTAAACATCGAGTGTCAGCTGTCGTTGTTTTCCAAGTTGCATATCTTCGAAGTGCATGTTACTGATAACCAAGCAAAGCCCAGGAGTTTCTGCCCGTGTGTTGAGCCCTTTGCGGCTCCATTTCAGTGCTGTCAGGAAATGAAGCGTCTCCTTTGTGAGCTCCTGAAACTCTGTGCCGTATACAGTGTCCCACTGCTGCTGCAGCAGCTTTCAGTTTGCCACCTAAATCTATGTGCAGAATGTCTGTGAGCCTTCCCGTATTTTACATTGCCAACTTGTCTGGACACTGAATAACCTTCATAATAACTGATCTCATGGTATCCTTCCAGGACTTGCTTTTTTGTGAAGGTACAGTGAAGAAGCATTTAAGTGCAGCACAGAACAGTTAAATTGTGCTGCTGCCAAAATTGTGTCAGTGGCTCCAGAAATATATTTTATGTAAGAATGACGTGTTACTGCTAGGTACAGAAATATGTGCTCTCCACTGAGCTCGTTTCTGAAGGATTCATTTCCTATACAATGTTTTATTTCTTTTTTTGTCCAGACTTGTCCATTATATGACCAGTTGGAAGTCGTAATTGTACATTTCAGGTAATTTTGCCTTTTGTCTTTGCAGATCACTTACATCGAAACAAGTGCAAAGGACCCTCCTCTCAATGTGGACAAGGCCTTCCATGAACTGGTCAGAGTGATCAGGTAGTTTGACCTTGTAGACCAGCACAACTGTTAACCACAAAATGAATAAGTTGTACCTGTCATAGCAATGTTTCAAGCAGGATATCTGCTGCCAGAGTCTTTTCATTGGATTTTTAAAATTAATTTTCAAATTGTACAGCCCAAGCAAACAGGCTTACCCTGTGGCACTCCACATTTCCTTGTGAAAGCACACACTTGCCAGGGGCTTATAATGACCCATCCCTTTCTGATGTGAAAGCGTGTAATGATCAACTCTACCTTATTCTGCCTGAGCTTGCTTAAACAGTAGACTGCTGTGTGTTCTCCAGACTGAGGTTAAAGTTGGGATCGGGAATCGGGAGCGGATTTAGAAAGAAAACTTGTTCCAAAGCCCGGACATTCACAAAGACCTTTTCATTCAGTGTATAAATAGGATTATTTCTGTTTTGGATTCTTTTACTTATGTAGCATGGTTGTGACAGAAACACGCATGGATTCATGTGCAGAAAAAGTGCACAACCTGTATAACAGTATAAACTCCTCACATCTACTCTGTAGAACATTTGTTAAATATGGTGAGATTGTTTTCCAGACAGAGCAGTGTTTTCATAACTTTAGAACTCTCTTAGAATTGTTCTTTTGTCTATAAAAACTTTCTTCAACCATAGAAACCTAACAAATACACTATAAGTTTATTAAGTTGACAGGTTCTCATGAGCTCACTTCCATAGTAAGCCAGTGGCATAATTTGGCAGGGATGTGGCATCTGTTGATTTTCCTTTTGTGGTCGCATCACATCTATGCAGCTACAGTGGCTGGTTCTGATATGTGGTAATCAGACCAAACCTCCCTTCTTCATCCCTCCCATCCTTTTGCAGGCAGCAGATTCCTGAGAAGAACCAGAAGAAAAAGAAGACCAAGTGGCGTGGAGACAGATCCACCAGTTCCCACAGACTGCACTGCGTCATCTTGTGATGCACTCAACCGCAGCTCTAACAGCCCCCCCCCCCGCCCCTTTGCCCCAGACCTCACTAGGCAGTGGGCCCAAAAAGTTGTATTTCCCTCAACCAAGAGGGAATGGGGAATGACAGCGACTGTTTAAACTTCAGAGTGCTCGGTGCTACCCATGTGAGACTCGCCAGTTCCACGTTATGGCAACTGCGTTCTATAAAGGCTGCGTAACGTAACCGTGCCCTACGTGGCAGAAATGCATTTGTGTACAGCAGTGCTACGGTTTTTCCACTGGATTACAGGGAAATTAACTTTATTTTTAAGACGCAGTGCTTGTGGTATTCATGAGGAGGGAGCCTTTTCCTTGACTGTTCATGTTCTGGTGTTCCTGTGATTTATTATTATTATTATTTTTTTTTTTTGGTAGAGTGAGCAGGCAGGCCATTTTCTAAAGGCCCGAGCTGTATATATATATATTTTTTGTTTATTTTACGCACCTAAAGGAAGTGTAGTTGGGCTGCAAAGGCCTGCCATGGTAGGGGGAAAAAGGACAGGGCTGTTTGCATTAGGATCAGTGGCCCTGCCAGCAGACCCTAGTAAAAGCACAAGTGATCGTTTAGATGTCCAGATGACTTCCATCTGGCCAGCACACAGGGTACAATGTAGGGGGGATGGACTCCAGACATTATGTCAAACAAAACCTGTGGAAAGTAGCCAAGTGAAACCCAAAATTTTACAAAAATAAACAATGGGTCCTCCCCAGTGCCATTTAAACTGTTAAAGTGCTAGCTGTTTTTTTTGTAATGGAATTTTGCCAAGTCCTGTTTGTGAAGATGTTGGAAAAATAATCTCATGGCAGCAGCAGTGCTGAAATCCCAGATTAAGACACAGTAACCCCTCCCTGTGAACACACCCATTGTGTGTTGTCCACAGTGAACAGGCCCTCAGACGCACTTGCTGTACTGATGTTTTGTCAGCAGATTCAACTTGAGCAGAAGCCAAGCTAGTGCTAACTGTGTGGCAACAGAAAAGGGAACATTATATAGGGGGCATGATACTTTTGTATTTCTGTGAGACTGAAATTTTACATTATGAAGTTTGGTAGTCTTTTGTACAATGAAAGGAATTTGTGCTCGTGTGTACGTTTGCGTGTGCGCGCGTTTTTTTTTTTTTTTTTTTTTTTTAAAGTGTAACTAATTTATTACCATTTGATTTGCATCACTTGTGGTTATAGGTAGATTCAGTGTTGACCAAACTGCCTGCAGAGCTGACCGACTGCCGTGCTCGTTCTGTGTCACAGCAGGACACAGAAGAGCTCAATAATAAAACCTCTGATCAAACACCGGCACCACGTGCCTTTTGTTCTGCTTCCACAGTATTTAATGGTGAACGATGTAAGTACTCGTATAATGAAATGGAAACTTTATGGGGCAAGTGCATTAATTTTAAAGCATTAAAATTTTTAATTTCGTTTCAAGCAGCGTCCTTCATCGTATTGTTTTTTTTTTATATATATATAATGGAAGAAAATGCTACCCTGGAAACTTGGTAGGAGAACCCCCTGTAAATAAAAAAGAAACTATATTTGCATATATTGTGTTGGCTAAACCCCTCCCTCCCTGCCGATGGAATGGAGCCCTTAAAAAGTACGGCAGTACAACAATTCTTAAAATTTTCTGCAACTTCACATCAGATAAAAGCATCTAAGACTTTTAATGCAAATCTTTCCACCTAAGACATTGGTTATAAATAAGTTTATAAAACCCCATCACATCCAATCATGTGTAAGGAGGTCTGGAAGGAGATTAAAGTGCGAAACATTGCGAATATTATTTCCGATATGATTCCGACGCCTTGTCTAACAGTATTATCTTAAAGGTTTGCACAATAAGCTCCACTCTTGCCTCATTTTCGCCGATCATTGTCACTTTTTCCAAAACCTCCAGTTGAAGAGGAAAAAAAAAAAGCAAATGGACCCCAGAAGTACAACAGCGAATGCTGTACTGGGATGTATGACTCAAACGACTCAATAAACGTTTCGTCAGTAGGTTAAACAAAATGCACATATTTTCTCCGTTGTGCAGTGTTTTCGTCCCTCTGGCAGTCTCGAGATTTGCGCCAGAAGACTGAAGTACAGAAACATGCCTTGCAGGATGCAGCATGGAAACGTCGGATCTTTGTAAAGTTTTCGATTGGAACAGCTGTACTACAGCTGCTCCACAGCTGCTCCTTATCGTGGGCACAACAGTAACAGAGCATAGATTCACACATACGGTTTTTCGCTGCCTTTATCCACCGCCGCAATACAAAACTGTCCACGTGACGAGATTTACACATATTGGACGTGGTTTGTGTCCCTTAGAGTTCCTAAGACTGTGTCGCATTAACGTTACACATTACATATATGATAACTTGGAGCTGTTGTATCTGATTCGATCTCGTTTAATTTTTATAAGTATTTTATTCACTTTGCAGTACAGAAAACCGTTGAAATATAATGTTCAAACCAGGGGTTCTCAATTCCGGACCTGGGGGACCCCCGTGGGTGTAGGTTTTTGTTTGAGCCAATTTCTGATTTTAATTGAATCTCAATTAAACATTATTGACTTGTTTCTGTAATCACCGTATCGATCCTGAAATTCTCGAGAAGCTTTATTCATTTTAATAAGAATATTAAAATCACAACAAAGACTTACTGTTGCTTCTCAATTTTTAAATTAGGATGTAGTTTTAATCTTTTAATCCATTTGTTGTTAACCCTTAAATCACTGTTCCTGGTTAAGTATTTTGTCATTGGCACCTGTTTTGTGTTTATTAATTATTGCAATTCGAATACAATTAATGATTGCTGGTTTGAATTAAACACCATCCTAATTATCCAGACATTTCCTATTCTGATTTTAAAGTGACATTGTAATGTGTGATTTATAATTTTTGTTACAGATCTTAAAGAATCTTTTCTTTAAGAAGAAATTAGAATTTAAGAAGAAAGTTAAATTTTTAACTTCTTTGTAACTCTTATTTTCTCTCAAATGAAAAGTGCAGACATATGTAAATCAGATCAGGAAGAATGAAGAAAATAAACGATGTAATTATTATTTAACTAACATAGTCGTCAAAATTAAATTATCTAACTGGTTGGAAGAAAAACCTGCACCCATCGGGGTCCCCCAGGACCGAAATTGAGAACAATCCTGCTTTAAACTACTGTGTAACGTTCAGCAAGGTGGCAATTTTACTTTGAGGGACCTCTAGCGGTTTCCATCCATCCTCACAACATTTTACAGGGGGAATATTGAGAGTATCCATTTACACCCCACGCTGCACCCGCAAAGCCGCCAGCATTGAGGGTAACTCCACACACCACAAACTGTTCAGTGTACTGCCGTCTGGCAAAAGGTTGCGAAAAATCCAGGTCTACACAGCTTGATATTGTAACCGCTTCTTTCCCCAAGCCATAAGACTCTTAAACTTTTAGTGACTGGACTGATACACAAATCTCTCTCACACACACTCACAAACACCGCATGGCTGTACTTTATGATCTCATACACAGCTAATCAAACTGCAGACTTTACATAGAACTGTATCAGCGCTGCTGTCTCTGTTCTGTTCACTTCGTTGCACTGTGTATAGAACTACTTGCTGTCTTTGCACACTGTATATTCTATTAGTAGTTTTGTGTTGTTTTTATGTAGCACCCACTGTCCTGGGGGACCGTTGTTTTGTTTCACTGTGTACTGTACCAACTGTGTACATCTGAAATGACAATAAAACCATTATTCTATTGTATCCTATCCTATCCTATCCTATCCTATCCTATCCTATATTAATTTACTTACTTTTTTGGGAGAGGACGTCAGCCACATCCTGAAAGTTGCTTTGATTATTTTTTTTATGAAGGTGAAACATTAAAAAGCAGAAGTGGCCTTTGTCATTTAAACATTGTGCCATATAGCATAAATGTATAGATACACATTATACACAACACAAATTGCAGAACGTCAGTGCTACAGATTACATTGGACATACGGACATCAACGGAAGATGGCCACATGTGCGTTGATTGCTTCATTTGTTTCTACAACAATTACCAAAATAATGTAAAACTAGCTTTACAAATCACAAAACTGTATTACCTGTCTGAGACCAGGTGATGGCAGTGTTAGATAACTTGAGTTTTGTGCAGGGCTAATACAGCTAAAAAACATGTACAGAACACAGCATTGTGTGTATAGTCAGAGCAGTCAGATTAGAGCAAAATTTCTCGTTTTAGTTATGGCTTATCTAAAGTTATGTTGTTTGAATGTAGACAAAGTGGACTGCATATCTGAAAGACCAACAATATGCAATTTTACCCAACAACCTTTAAAAAATATATTAATTTGTTGGCTATACATTCATAATTAGACAAGAGTCACAGCACTCTTGGAGCCAAAACCAGAAGTGAGAGCACAAGGTTGGCTACAGCCTATATACAGGGCTCTGGTCTCTTAGCAAGATAGAGAAAAACACATCATAGACCAACATATGCGTATCTTAAGGGACACCAAATCACCTGACTACATTTTGTTTGTACTAAGACACTGAAGGGTCACCACAAAATTGACACCAGTATAGAGTCATAACATGACATCCCACAGGCTGCTGGATTTAGACCTGAACCCACAACCCTTCAAATATGAGAACACAGCGCTACCAGTGTTCTCATGATTGTGGTTTGTATGGACTCTGTTAATCTTCACACATCTCCATTCTTACATGTTACATTACATGTTTTTATGACACAGTGGCGTGGTGGTTAGCACTGTTGCCGCGCACCTCCAGGCCTGGGGTTCAATTCCTGCCTTAGGTCTGTGTGCGTGGAGTTTGCATGCTTTCCCTGTGCTTGGTGGATTTTCTCTGGGTGCTCCGGTTTCCTCCCACAGTCCAAAGACATGCAGGTTAGGTTGATTGGTGTGTCGAAATTGCCTGTGGTGGGTTGGCGCCCTGCCCTGTGCCCTATGTGCTCTGGGATGGGCTCCAGGTTTCCCCGCAACCCTCACCAGGTTAAGATAATGGATGGATGTCTTTCACATCTTTTTTACAGACCTATTGTGTTTCAATGGCATGGGTCTAACATAGCCCTCAGAATTCACTGGGATGCCTACATTCATCATGACAAACTCAGCAACAAACATGAGTCCAGTCCCATAAGGCACTTCGGTTGATTTTTTGACCTAATGATATGAGCTACACCCAAATACTCATGTTGTTAAGATTTTAATAGCGCCACCTATTGGCTGATTTTATACTACATCCTTACACAGAAGAATGAAAGTTGCTGTTGAGTTCTCCAGAACATCTTGTCCATAGTGTTTCTCTGATGGCATGGTGTGAAGGATGTACTGTACAAGTCAAGTCACTGGAATATCCTCCAAGGCTTTTCACAGCTTCTTTCATCTCAACATGAGATCAGTGCTCAATGTGGGTCAGTCCCTACTGGTACACAGAACCAGCACTTTTGCATTTGGCCCCTCATGATACCCTGACTGAACATTTTGCTGATTCTGACCATAACACATGGCAACACAGCAAGTTGAGCACTTGGCACTTAGTTCTTTAAACACTAGGTATGACCAAAGCATTCACTCCTATAGTCATACATTTAAAGGCTATGAAAATCTAAATGCAAAACCTGACTGTGAAACTGGGACCCTCACAACAGCTTTCTGTGTAAAGCACATAAAAATTGTTGTTTATTTCCCTCTACCACTGGCTCATATCGTATTACCCTGGGAGTTGGTTTAGTTTTAGAAGGTAAAATGACTTACGTCCCTAGGAGGTTCCAAGCATGCAGCCTTTTCTAGCACATATTACAAAATGTGCTTGCATGACTGGAGTCATCACTATGGGATGGATTAGCATACAACACATCCTGAGGTGACTTGTTGATTCACACAAAGGAGCCATAAACACACACCTATTTATTCTCCAAGGCCCTGTAGAACCTCCCAAGGTGCTTTCGCTGATGTTCTTCTTTGGGACACTTTTAACATTAGCTACAGTATGACTGATAAAAGACTGTACCACATCATAATTTAACCCTGGTCTATTTTAAGTGGTTTTACTGATCATGGTCAAAACCAAAGCAGCCAAACAGAAGACATATCACTATAACAAGGAAAAAAATGTTAAAAATGACAAATGTAAATACTTGAGACATTGCGCTTACACCTACACATCTGTATATATTGTTCGTGCATATCTATGCATTTAGTAGATTTTTTCTATATTGGATAGTTTTAATATGTGACAAAATTGCTACAAAATTTAAACCACTTTGCAGAGATACATTAGTAATATGTGCTGTTTTATTTATAATAGCCAGGTGTACTGACCCTGAAAGCACCATAGTGTATTGGAAACTTTACAAGAATTAATAGGATCGGACTGAATATGTTGGCAGGGTAATGTTCTCAATCTGCCATAAAGTTAGGAATTTATAACACCAGCTAAAAATTTATTTAGGGAATTTAAAAAATGAAGTGATTGTAGGATAAGTGGTTGAAAAATGAATGAAGTAATTAATGAACGAGTTATTTAAGGCTATAAGTTACTGAATAATATCTATTTTTATTCTATTCTGCTCCTTTCTGACTATTGTAGTTAAATAAACTGAAGGAAGTGGCATGTGAGTGAATTGGAGAAATTCATTATATAGCAGATCTTCAGAGAAATTAATACAAGCTTGATTAACAAGTGAAAATGAGGAAAAATGAGTCACCATGCTTTAATATAACAATCTTTTGTTTGTGACATTTTAAGGTGGTGTGTTATAAGATTTATGGTTAACAAATAAATGAACTGTTTTATATACACAAACGCATTATATATATATATATATATATATATATATACACACACACACACACACACACACACACACACACACACACACACACA
>JABJVR010005891.1:0-13042 GCA_025773905.1 Chitala chitala | reverse complement strand
TGTGTGTGTGTGTGTGTGTGTGTGTGTGTGTGTGTGTGTGTGTGTGCGTGTGTGTGTGTGTGTGTGTGTGTGTGTGCATATGCATGTATGGGATGCCCCTACCTTGTGTCTCGAGCTCCCTGGCATAGGCTCCAGCCTACCCTGCGACCATGTGTAGGATGAGCAGAATGGAAAATGAATGGATGAATAATATGTTACTAATATTATTCTATAGCTGTTATCAAATTTAATATTGACAAAAGTTATTATTATCTAGCATGGTGGGTGATAAATATTTAATGCCTTTGGATCATCCAAGGTTACCATACAATAATAAAATGGATGAACATGCTTGTTTGTGTTCCCAGGCTTACAGAAGTGCAGTGTGATCTGTATGGCACCTGCTCTCTTCTTTTCTCTAAATGAGTTAGTGTGTATTTAAAGCAATACCCAGCTAAGCAAATTAATTACATGGAAATGCAATACCATGTGTACAAGGACTCTTTCAAAACTATCGTGAATATTGACTTTGTGTGACAGCTGACACATACCGTTCCTCCGGTTACTTGCTTGATAACTTACATGACCCACAGGAAAGTTAGGAAATATTTGTTATTTACCACCAATTTTTTGCTGTGCAAATTGTTTATCAACTCTAGAAAATAAAGAAGAAATACATCAATCATGTCTGCACTTGGATGTTAAAGCTGAAGTAACTGCATCAGCCATAATTTCCTGAATTCGAATTTGGAGGTTAAAAACAGAGTACATATCAGCAGCTGAGTGATTTGTTTGCATACAAATGGAGCCATTGGTTGTTTTCTGTTGTTCGCTCTATTGTAGACTTTGCACTACTTCGGCAGCAATGATAACACCAGAGCAGAACTAACACATTATGGAGCCTAAGTTACTTCCTCGGGCTGTTCAGCCTGCAGATGGGGAAGTCATTCTAAGAGCACTGTTCCAGCTACAGGGCCACCTACGGGCTTTCACAAACTCAAGGGTCTACAGTAGAAAGCTGGGGAAATGTAAAACAAAGCATGCAGTGCTGGGCCAGGCAAACCCTGCTGTTCTCATTATAACTGCTCTCATAAATGCTCAAGTCACTTCAACTGTCAGACTCTGTCCTTCTTTTAGAAGAAAACCAGTTTTTAGAAAGTAAAATAAAAAGGAATTCTATAGATACAAGAGCTGAATTTTTTGGTGCTTTATTTGTATTTCGCTTCTTTACAAAGTTTTTAAATAAAATGCATATGTGAAATCTGTATACCAGGTAAAAATATAGCCCCATCTTCTTGTTCTTTTTGTCCATCTAGCAGACCTTTACATTGTATTTACTCAGCCAAATTGCATTTTTACTGTAATGGTATATGGTTCAAGAGAAAACAGATGGTCAAGTTTTTGAGAATATGTGAGAATATCTTTGTTAAATAAAAGCACAGATGGGAAGAGGTCACCTTTTGGACAAAGACCCAAACGCCCTTGGGTTACAGCAAACACATCGGTAATTCCTCAGGACAGAAATGTGCTGAGCAGAAGTTCTGGACCTGTTGCTTCGCTGCACAGTCTGATGACCACATGGGACCCTAAAGTCTAAGCACTGACAGCAAAGCCCTTTTGTACATTGTAATAGGAGGAGGGGCCCCCTTCTGCTTTTTCTGACACTCCAGTTGTAAGAAACAATGTGTAGAAACACATAAAACGATTCTATGTGCTTACCTTGGACTCATTTCACGAGAAAACTTGAAGGATAAATACAGAGTGTACTGCAGGGTGCAGCCATGTTGGAAGCTCAGTACAATGGGAGCTTCTCAGCAGTGGCCAGAGCACACAGCAACTGTTGATATTTCATTTGTACTGTTATAATAGATGCAATTGTGGCTTTCGGCGCTAAGCGATTACATCACTCTTGTCCCGGGCAGCGGGTGCAGACAAACAATATCGACCAAATGTGAGAGTTATGTTCAGCAGGGCAGGGGCTGATGGGGAAGAATCTCTGGCCTCCCAGCAACAGGAAGGGCTGGGATGACTTCAGCTGTGAATTCGGGGAAGTGCCAGGAACACACAGTGGACAACTTAAAGCACCTGGTTTGGAGAAGTGGGAAGATGAGGTGATGAAATTTTTGCCCTTGCTATGGCGTATAATATTTTACTTGTTTCCAATGACTCAGTGACTTCATATGATAGCTCAGTCATTAATGGTAATGAATGAGATATTATATAATAATGAAATGTAAATTAGATGTTTATAGCTGTAGTTTTTTTCCTCCCAAAAGAGGCCTGACAGTAAATACAAGTATAAAACAAATTAAAACTAATTAACATATAAAGGTAAATTGCATTTATATATTAAAAGTGGTCAAAACAGTAATAATAATAAACAGAACTGAAACTAACAGTTTTTTTTTGGAAAAGGGTAATTGGCTAATTCGCTAATACATGCTATAGCAGAGCACACTTCATATTAACACATCAGTTTGTTTTGGCTTTTGTCTTGTTTTTTGTTTGTCATGCTGCAATGTGGTAGTTCTGGCATCCCTTACTGCACATTGTATGGACATTAGTCCTGTCCCAGCCTCGCTGTCTTTACATCAACATTTAAATGCAAATAAATACTGCATTGTCAACAGGCTGCTATGCTATGATGCAGTACACCCATGACTCTATATATATATATATATATATATAAATTTAATTTGTTGTACTTCATTAATCGCAGGGAGAAATTACATTTACCCCATCCCCTGGGGGCAGTAGTGGGCTGCCAGCTACGTGCTGCAATTAGGGAGTGCTGAGAATCGTGCTCAAGAGCACACCTGGCTGTGTGTTCACTGTGTAATAATAATAATAATAATAATAATAATAATAATACAAAACAAACTGATCTATAACCTTGGAACAATATTTGAATATGAAAATATATATGTTAAAAGATTACTGTTGCCTCCTACCTCCAAGATTTTGGGTTCAGATGTGGCTCCTGGCATTAGGTGTGCAGTTTTTATTTTCAAACCTCTCATGTGTCTGCTGGCTGCTGGTTTCCTCTGTGCTCTCTGATTTCCTCCCACAGACCAAAGACATGCTGATTAGGTAGACTGGACAAGACAACAAAAATTGCTCTGTGTGTGTGTGTGTGTGTGTGTGTGTGTGTGTGTGTGTGTGTGTGTGGTGTATTGATGCCTTGTCCAGGATGTACCTTGTCTTGCACCTTAGCCTATTCAGATAGATTCCACGCCTCCTGCAATCCCGAGAAAGATGACTGATTCCATGATGGATGAAGAAAAATTTGTGTTTTTTGGTATCGTTTTATATGCCATTACGTCAGTAAAAAGGTGCCATTACAAAAAGTGTAAATTTACTTTTTTTTTTTGTAGTAACATTTCAGCAGCTTCCTATACCTGTATTTTGCCAAGGACTGTTGCTGTTTAACATCAATCTTTTTCCACCTTTCCTGTTTTTTTTTTCTTGTTAAAAATTAAAAATTACATTAAATAATCTATGATTTTTTTATGCCCAGCGGCAGATGCATTAAAACATCAGCACTGTCATCCCAAAGTAAGCCAGGACTTTTTCATTAGAAATCCTAAAAATACACCATCACACATGCAAGACAGCATCAAACACAAGGCAGTTTAACAAAGTCTTTAATCTCTGTGTGATACATTGGAAACACCTACGCGCACACACTGTCTCTGAGCCAGCTCTGTCTGGGAAGCCTGCCTCTCTGCAGTTAATGCCAGTTGCTTTCAATTGGATAGGCATGTTCCACAACCTTCACATCTATACCTTATGTTCTCAAAGATAGAAGAAAGCAGTTTTTTTTTTTTTATAAAGTCTGAAAACAACTTGGCAGCAGAAAGACTCACAGATGCCATGCAATAAAACTTCTGTTCCACATGCCAAGTGGGTTGGATCCGAGATCCTTATCAGAAAACAAGAATAGACTCATTATACTTGTACATAAAAAAATTAGAGTTTAAAGTATAAAGGATGACAGTAGCTAAAGGCTGTTGAGGTTCAAAAACATTAATTCCAAAACTAAAGCCCCACCTTTGGTTTGGAATCTTGACATTAAAGGTTTTATTACTTCTATGACAAATAAAGTGCAATTCAGCATTAAAAACAAATTGACGCTATTAGTTGTGCTTTTTGTGTTCCACTTGTGAGGTATTCATCTAAGTCACAGATTTGACTCTGTGTCAGTTACTTAAACATGCAAGGAAAATAAACTCTATACCACCTGTGTATAAATAACACAAAAGTATAAAAAAACCATTAAAAGTCTTATTTTGTTTTACAATAATTTTACATTTTTTATATAAATACATACATAATTCATGATATATTTAATTACCTCACAATTTTGCTTCAATATTTTGATAAATGCTTACAAAAATTTTGTTAAACTTTTAAATTAGACATTGCATGCTTTACGTTAAAATTTATGTTACAAATCGATTTTTTTTTTCCAGTTACAGTTTTTTCTATGGGGCAGGTTTGAATTTATATATGGTCAGGTTAGGTTCATTGCTGCTTTGTGTGAAATATACAGTATGACACAATTGCAATTTATAATCTGATTTAAAAAGATATTTGCACTTGTGCTTTGCTTGAAATTTATTTTAAATGAAACTTGAAATTTCTAGATCTTAGTGCTTTGTAATTTAGTGAAAAATACATATGCATATAAATATGTATGCTTCATATGAAGCAAAAATGTTTTATTTTGTGTAAATTGTCAGATTTTACACTACACTTAAGCAGCACTTGCTGTTATGAGACAAAGAGAAACAGCAGCAAGGTGAACCAACAGTAACTGGAACAGCAGTAGCATGAGGTTGGCTGCCAAATACTTCAGCCATGATCAGCTACTTAACCGTTTGCAAGCAAGCCTTCCACACTAGTGGGACAATTTATCTTCTCATCTTATGAGTAAGTGCAGTCCCATGACCTCAATTTATCCATGTTCTACCAAGTAGCCCTTTTGGCGTCCAGTCGTGCAGAAGGGACACTCTTCTCACAAAGCAGACCTTTTTGCCTGCCTGGAGGCCTTAACTCGAAGCTAGATTTCCTGGTTCTTTAAGAACACGCAGCTCCTGTTACAGTATACTCCCTTGCGTAGCCGATGGTCATCTCATCTGAGAAAACGGTACAATTAAACTTCGGAATTTTCTGTCTCGGATACCTGAAGGAGTAACCTGATGAAATAATTACTTCTCCATACTGTTGTGAGGAACCCTTGAGAGTCCAAAGGCTGTGCACAAAAATAAATAAGAAAAAACAAAAAAAATATATGCGATGAAGTGGGGAGTGAAATACATGCTGTCAACTTCCTAATGGATGTAATTCTACTAACTAATTATACTTGTATTCTAACTTAGGAATGCATAATAGAAAAAGACCACTGTTTTGTCCTGGCTAGACATTTCTTGGTCACGTTGGAGAGCAAACAGAAACGTTACAAAGCATTTCCATTTGCGGAGATTCCAGTGCATTTCCAGCCAACAATGTCTCCCTCAGTTGTATCTTAGGAAAGAATTTTCTGCCTTGCGGCCCAAGAGACCCTATTCACAAATGGGATTGTGTGTCTCTTGTTAAATGGATAAGCAGCTACAGCTATCTCTGTGCATCACTTTTAGTTTCCCCTTCATTTTAAAATCCATACATATTTGCCAAGATGTGTGTTCTTTTACTGGTTGTAATGACACATCTAATGAGATCAATATGGCCACTTTGAGATAACCCTAAACCAATGTCACTCTCCATTGTCTGCATGAAATGGATACAGACAGCACAGGAGCACTGATTTGTAGAGCAGTCTAAAGCCATTTGTCCATATAAGAGAATACAGAAAATAAATAAATAAAAATAATAGATACACTGAGAGGTAAATGAGATGTTTCTTACTCGTTTTTAAATTCTGTCATGAAATACTACAAATAAAATGTTTGTAAAGATAACATTTGGAAATATTATAAAACATTAACAATTATATTATATTATTATAAAAACAACATCAAGAATATGTTCCCAGACACAGGACTCAACAAAAAAATAATTCATCATAGAGAGAATTTACACCATGTTAATGCAGTATATAGTGTCCTAGTGTTTTTCTTTTTTTTTTTTTTTTTTTTTTAATTAAATCAGTATCTCAATTTATTGGTGTTTTAAACAAAAGCAAATTTTTAAATAATTATAATAAAACTTTTGCAACACAACTTTTTCATTTAATTTCATTAAATGTTTGGGCCTGTCCAGCTACACATGATGTATTTTACTTTGGAAAAGCAATTTCCTCTTCTCACTGCATTTTGTCTTTTTTTCACTTCAAAAGAGTGATCAAAGAAGAGACTGAGACTCTGTAAGAGTTGCACCTATTCTTTCTAGGTTGTGCAGGACGTTGTCTGCATTTAATATGTATGTATATATACATATTAATATATATATATATATATATATTTTTTTTTTTTGTCATTGTCACATCATCACTTAAAAATATAAAGTACATAGATCTGAATGTACATCTGTACTCTTTTTCTGGAACAAAAACTACAGTCCTTATAGTTGAAACACTTTCTGAAACCTTTTTTTTTTTTTACATTTTACAACATTTTACATCCCGTGGATTAAACAATTGGTCATACAGAGTGGTACACAGCTTATGTTCTTCCGGTCATTTTTATTGTTGAGGCTGCTCTCCCCTGTGGGCTTACCTCCTGTGGGCTACCCTTCTGTGGGCTACCCTCCTGAGATTTGTTCATTACACACTTTCTGAAAATTTTCTTCCCTCTAAAGTTAAAGTTCTCAAAAAGGCACCTGGAGCAAAACTTAGAAGAAAGACTGAATTTTTTCTTGTTCGCTGTTATTCTGGTGAAAATGCTTCTTGAAAAGATTCACCCATGGTCTTAAGCAGTTCAGATGCTATCTAAAGTTAATGCACATGTGCACATGTGTAGCTGCTAAAGCCATCATACGTGATACATGATACCGCTTACTCTCGGCCACATGTTGTTTGAATTCCGGTTCGTACCCTGAGCCTCAGATATCGGAGGCTTGGCCCCTCTGCCCAGTGCTGTGTGCCAAAACCTCTGACTTTAAAAGTTACACAGGGGCTGTGGAAACCAACAGTTTTATGGCTGTAAGGTTCACTAAACATTTAAAGAAGTCAATATATTAATCAGTTTCTCTAAATGTGATGGATTCATGGGCACCAGCAAATTATATAATGAGCACATTTGTAGTCAGGAAGCTGTGTTTAACATTAGGTCTTTTAAAATAATCAAAAACAAATTGCTATAATTATTACTAAGTATATAAATCATAATAATTTCTAATGAAGTGTGTGCATGTATCCATATTGAAATGTTATCATGTGTATTGTCTATATATTTGTAAATATACATAGATTTGACATGCAGAATATATAACATGAAATGTACAAAACATATAAATCTTTAAACAATTGCAACTACAATGTCACTCCAGAAATTACAAATTACATATGTCAGCAAAATGTATAAACTGAATGATAAAATTTAAATTTATTTGACAGTTATTCTTTTAAATTATTAAGAATATACTGTAAAATAAAAACAATTCAGATTTTGCATTTCCATTGCATGTTTTCAATAGTCAAGTAACATTAAAAGCACCCAAAATAATTGACCTGAAAAAGCCAATCTTTGGTCATATTTACTTCTGCAGAGGGTATGCTTTTTTTTTCTTTTTTTAACACACATTTTCAAAATCTAACCTGTTTCAATGGGTTTATTGATTTAAATCTGAGTTGGTAATTGAACATCACTCATTTAAAGATAAGTGTAAATTTAAAAACAATAGCTTGTATGTACAATGCATTTCATATTTAAAAAATTAAATTTTCTGTCTCTAGTTTAAGTGTACACTGACTAGATGTTTATCCGAAAGGTTCAATATTTGATGTAATAAACAAGGATACTGAGGCTAAATATAAAGCTTGTAAAACCTTATGCGTCGAACATCTAAATTGCTGGCATTCCTCTTGACCCATCAAAAGTCCTGAGAGTGTATTAAATGGCAACAGATTGCACAAAAACAAACTGTTTTGTGAAAGTGAAGAATTGCCTAACGAATTACCTCTAAACATTTCAGATTTCTTGGCGCAATTGCATAAATTCTGCAGATGTTAAAATGAGCCAAATACTTCTCAGTTACTATGTCTGTCTTGTCTAAATCACCGATATACTTTATTTCATTAAGAGCTCAGAAAGCATGAGAACCTATGTACACTGTCAGACAGAATATAATCAAATCCCACTAACCTAAATGTTCTCCAAACTTCTCAAACATCAAAAGTCTCAGGTATTTTTCAAATCATATTATTATATGAAACTATTTGGTATGTGAAGATAATTCATCCCAGAGAAACTTCAAGAGCTCACTTAACTTCATTCAGTTTATATTAGTTATATAGACAAGAACACGATAAAAGCAACATTAACATTTTGTAGCTGATTTTTTTTTCTTTTTTTCAGGGCCATAAGATGAGCGTGCCTAGCCTTGAATCACTTTCTGCAGATTTTTGTGAAATTCCCAGGACACAAATTTATCAGAACCATCAAACAGATGTTACACAGAATTGCAGTCTGATAAATGTTGTGGAGGGGGGTGGAATTACCTGCATAATACACCAGTCCTAGCTGTATAAAGGAAAATTATGCCTACAAATTGCAATAGAATTTCCAAATGTCATAGGCTTTGTTAATGGTACACAGATCCACAAATTGCTTACCGACAATGATGGGTGTTATTAGTGGAAAATCTTATCACAGTATGAATGTGCAGGTAAGCACATTAACACATTGTGTTCTACCACTTTTTTCATCACCTCTTATATGAGTGACCTTGTTATCTATTAATATAAAAATGTGACACTGCACACCATCACAAAAGTTGATGGCCTGGGTCAGTACATGACTTAAGGGTGTTCTGGGAGTCCTCCCTGTACAACCACTTCTCACACGGTAAATGGAATTGAAAGATTTAGGCAAATGTAAAATGGTTGTGCACAACGTTGACAGGTGAACTTTATATAATTTCAGTAGTTAGAAATTTCATCTATACTATCTCATTAAAAGATTTAGGCAAATGTAAAATGGTTGTGCACAACGTTGACAGGTGAACTTTATATAATTTCAGTAGTTAGAAATTTCATCTATACTATCTCATTAAAAGACAGTGTGCTGGAATGCTGATGGGGGACAGAGGGTCTCCATGCCTGCCCTGCTTCATGTCTCCTTACCCTGATCTGGGAGAACAGCAGCTCTATAACCAGTCCCATTGCTGAAACAGAGCCAAGGCAGAGATGACCATTAGCATCCTCAAGGCCTGATTCCAATGCCAACATGGTCTCAGGGTCACTCCAACAAGGGCATGTGGTATTACTGTGCCATGTGTTATACTATACAACATAACCACAATAAAAGGAGAAAGACTCCAGTGACCAAAGAATAAGCAAATCCCATCCCAGACTTACATGACAGAAATGGATGGGCTGTAAAAGCCACCTTTTCTATTAAACACTTCAAATGAAGGACTTTTTCTTTCCACTCTTTTTATTATTTATTCACTTTTCTTGCACACAGTATTTGTAGTTTACTATAAACATATTTGTTCTTTTCTTTTCCCTTCATGTCCTGCAGAAAAATGAGTGCTTAAACACCTTTACAGTTCACAAAGGAATACAGTACTTCACTTAACTGGTGCTGCAGTATGTCTGTCTGTAATTTGGATTTCTCAGTTAAAAAATAATTGTGATCCATTGGACATTTCATTTGATCCATTTGGAGGTCACATTTTATCAGCTTCTCCAGATGTAACTTATCTTTTACAGGCAGCTGAGGATTTTACAGTAGAGTTTTAACATGCACAATCACACAGTGGCATATCATGGCAACATGTATTCTAACAATTACATCTATTTCACACATTTAATGTGTAACATAAGATAATGTGTAAACATAAGATAATTCAGAGACATTATCTGTCTTCTACAGCACGTCAACAGTCTGTGCTGAATGTTCTACAATGTCTTCTCCATCTGACACCAGACAGTGTATGAAAATAATGGCTTTTGGTTTTATTACAACATGTAACTCAGAAAAGTAAAAATATATATTTCACTTATTTTGTCAGTGACACCTTTAAACATCTTATATATTGAATCTAACTTTACTTAGACAATCACAATGTTGGATATTTTTCCCA
The DNA here is from genome assembly GCA_025773905.1 of Chitala chitala. Classification (NCBI taxonomy): domain Eukaryota; kingdom Metazoa; phylum Chordata; class Actinopteri; order Osteoglossiformes; family Notopteridae; genus Chitala; species Chitala chitala. Next base: position 2,815 of record JABJVR010005891.1, on the reverse strand, counting down.
TACCCACTGCCTTCCAATAACGATTTAAGTAAAATACCGTTTTGTTAACAAAATATAAACCTTTACACCTATGCAGACAATAAAATCTAATTTTGAAAAATCGCTCTGTGTCTGTCCCTCTTTGAATCCATGGCTCATCTTGTTTTCATTAATAGACTACCAATGTTTTTTTTATGACTCACCATGAATGCGCAAATAAGTCTGGACTGACAAATCATGTTTGACTAAACTAAATGCAATCAGATGTTCTGGAAAATCCACTATTAGAAATTTTGGTTTTGTGAAACCTGAAATCAGACCTAGATCTAAGATTTGTTAAACTGTCTTTCTGGAACAGACCTCAGGGGGCTATTCCAAAAAGATGATTTTTTAAAATTCTGAGTTAAAATTTAAACTTGGTGTTGGACAACCTTGAGCCAACATATCCTGAGTTTTCAGTTCCAGAACATTGGATTTCCGTTTCAGGGATTGGCATTAATCAAGTTTAAATACAGTGAACATTACTGAAGCAAATTCTGGCAGAATAATACAAACCGTCATCACCGAATTAATAATTTGTCATTGAAATGGATGGGAAGTGGTATGGAGCTGTCTACTTTAAGATGAAAAGAAAGGTTTGTTGCATTAACATTAAAAAATTATATGTACATTGGATCCACATAGTAAATTATGTTTCCTTTATGATCAAGTGTATTGAATATTAATCAATCATTTCTAGCAGTTATAATTTTATTATGTAGAACCAATGTGCATATCTTTATGCTAATCCTACAGACTTTTGTTCAGTGCACGTCCAGTTCCACAGATGTGTTAATGTCTGCATATGTAGAATATGAAATCATAATTTTAAAGTAAAGGCAGCGCTACATCTGTAGCAGAGGAAAGAGATAGATTTCCACAAAAGGGTGTATTTGGTCAGCAACAGTGTTTAGGTAGGTGGTATGTGTGAAAGTGCCATCCATATAAATGGCAGGACCCAAGGTTTCCCAGCAAATCATTGCCAATTCACCACACTGCATCTGCTGGCTTGCCTTCTTCCCATAGTGCATCCTGGAGCCATCTCTTCCCCTGGTAAGTGACACACACATACGCACACACACACACACACACACACAGACACACACACACACTCAGCCACCCACATGATGTAAAAGAAATCATGATTCATCAGACAAGTCCACCTTCTTCCATTGCTCCATGGTCCAGCTCTAATGCTCAGGTGCCCATTGTAGGAGCCGTTGACAGTGGACACAGGTCAGCATGGGCACCCTGACTAGTCTGCAGTTACTCAGCTGCATACGCAACAAACTGCGATGCACTGTGTGTTCTGACTGCTTTCTATCGGAACCAGCATTAACTTTTTCAGCAATTTCAGCTACTGTAGCACTTTTTTTTTGTATTGGGCCATCCATGACCCTTACATCAGTTGCATGGTTTTCCTTCCTTGAACCAGTTTTGGTAGGTCCTGACCACTGCAGACCAGGAACATCCCACAAGAGCTGCAGTTTTGGAATTGCCCTGACCCGGTTGTCTGGTCATCACAATTTTGCCCTTGTCAAAGTCAATCAAATCCTTACACTTGCCCATTTTTCTGCTTCCAACCGATCATCTTCAGGGGCAAAATGTTCACTTGCTGTCTAATATATCCCACCCACTTTTAGGTGCCATTGTAACCAGACAACCAATGTTACTCCCTTCAACTGTCATTGATCATAATGTTATGACTGATTTGTGTTTGTCAACTACTTCATCTACAAACAAATACAACATTTTCAATATTCACATGCTGGCTATTCTACTGCAGCTCCACCTATTAACCCATGGTTTCAATGAACTAAACCTCTGTGGAGCAGGTTTAGTTCCACACCGATGTTCCTCTAGAGACTGATGTTCATTCTAACCTTGCTTTCTGGAAAAGAAATCCTGAGTTGGAATGGGGTAACTTGTTAAATCTGCTTTCTGGAATCCCCCCCGGGAAGGAGTTAACTGACTAGTCTAAGTGTTTATTGAAAATATATTAGCTTTTGATAGAAAATAAATGAGCTCTGCTGTCAATGTAGCACTGCTAAACAGAGGTGTCCCAGACACATGTTCTTTGAAAGTGATTCCATAGATTGAAACAAAAATGTTTTGAAATTTAAAATGTCCCCATTGATATATTTAATTTATGGATACCTAAAACTATATCATGTACACAGTAGTCTCTTTTAAAATGATTTAGCACATAAATATAATAATATAAAAAATTGTAATTATAACTGATGTCCAAAATGTAACTGTCCCTAGCAGCAAATAATTATTTTTCTAAACATGTTATTATTATATGTGCTTCGATTGTAACAGTGTTTCTGAGATGTTTCTGGTGTGACCATACACATATCACCCTGTCTTGTTCCCTTGTTGCCCCGTCTGTATTTGTGTGATTTTTTTCATGACAGAGTTGGCTTTGTAGTTTTTTTGTGTTTGTGTTGTTCTTGTGTTTTATTTAACTTGTCTTTATCCTTGCAGGTCTGTTCATTATTCTTTTATATTCTGCCTGTTTTGCTTCTTACGGTGGAGGCAGGGTGACTCAATGGTTAGCACTGTTGCCTCACACCATTGGAGTTGGGGTTTAAATCCTGTCTGTCCAGTGTGCATGGATGTTGCATGTTTTTCCCATGCTTTGGGGTTTCCTCTGGTTTCATCTCCCAGTTGGTGCTACAAATTGCCTGTAGTGTGTCACTGGGTGTGATCATGGCCTGACCATGTCCATCCCTTTATGAGTACAGTGCACCCATCTTCTGATGGCTACTTCCAGCAGGATAATGCACCATGT
>JABJVR010005890.1:0-13042 GCA_025773905.1 Chitala chitala | reverse complement strand
CAACATCTGGCTCACCTCATCCCTGAATTTCACGCAAAGGGCTTCCTCTTTCAGTTTCCACCATCTGATCCTTAATTCAGTCCTCCCCCTCTTCCTCTTCCTAACCTCCAAAGTCATCTTACAGACAACCAGATGATGCTGTCTAGCTAAGTTGTCCTTAGTCACCACCTTACAGTCTTACAACAATAAAGTAAAAGGAAGCATAGATGATAAAGGTGAGGTTTTAAGTTCTGAGGTGCTTCCTGAAGAGATGTGTCTTCAGTTGCTTTCAGGAAACATGGACAAGGATGATTGCCTCAAAGCAAGAGGAAGCTCATTCTACCATATAGGCGCCAGAGATTTGAAGTGCCTAGGTTTTCCAGTTTTCAGCAGGGGTGCAACCAGTCTCTTACAATTAGCAAACCACAGAGAATGGGAGGGAACATAGTTCTTGATACAGAACCGGAGGTAACCTGGGGTAGTCCCATTGACGAATGTAAGCATCAGGATCATGTATTTGATGCATGCCTGGACCAGAAGCCAATGTAGCAAGAGAAGCAGGGGAGTGACGCGCATCCATCTGGGAACATTGAAGATGAGACGTGCCACTGCATTCTGGATCCTTTGGAGAGGATACGTAGCAGAGGCTGGGAGGTCAGGCAGGAGTGAATTTCATTAGTCCAATTTTGAGATAACTAATGCTTGGACCAGGATCTGAGTCAAATATTCTGTATCTGCAAGCCCTGCAGACCATGGCAATATGTACTAGTTAAAGCAACTATAGACCTATTGTAGTACAAAAACAATGCCTAATATAGTGGTCTACTTTCATTTGCAAGACAAATTTGCTAATTGTGAATTTAAAGACTCAGGTTTTGATATTTTAATTTTCACCACTAAGAAATGCCTCCAAAGATTATAACACAGCAGTAAATTATTGTCACAAAATACCTCTTTGTCCGAGCTGGGACATTAGGACATAAGGCTAAGGTGATTTGTTTACATTTGATTGAATTGTCACTAAATAGAGCTATTGATATAAACCTGCAGTAAGGTATCTGTTGGGTGATTCCTATTGGCTGAGATTTGTAGGTTCACCTTGATTTCCTCTGTTGGGTGTTGCCCATTGGCTGTGATTCATAGGTTCAGCTTGGATTTCGTCTATTGGGTGTTTCCCATTGGCTGAGGTTTGTCAGTTGTCCTCAGTTTTTCCACTGCATAAATCAAATTGACATTTCAGTGCCTAAACACTTTCATCGTCAATCTTAAATTTTTATTTGCACTTATTAGCTTAACAATAACCATTAAGAGCATCCACAATTATTTTAGGAATGTGCTGAGAGCAGCAGGAAGTTTATGAAAACCCAATGCCTCAGACTTTCACTTTCGATTAAAGCTACAAAACTGCACAACAGGGACATGATTGCACTGCACAGCATCTCACCTCTCTGGGGACGCAGCAGGCAAACCAGGCATACATCATCATTATCCTGTGCTGCAGAGCTGCTTGGCAATAAGGAAATCATTATAAAGTCACTTTTTATGATGTAGAGTCCCCTGTTAAATATGTACGGGGAATGATGCATTGACTGTCTGAGGATAGTTAAAAGTGTTTTTGAACACAGCTGTCATAGGTGAGGTGTGTGTGTGTGTGTGTGTGTGTGTGTGTGTGTGCACGTGTGCATGCATGGGTGAAGCAGTGGGTGACGACAATGCACGAAGTACAAATGAAAGTGTAATTGTGAATGATTTACTTTCACAAACTTTTTTAAGCTTTGGCTTATTTATTTGAAAATGACAGGTTCACATTTATTCTCTGTCAAGAATGGAAGCTACAAGGATGACGGACTGTGTTAGCATCACTGCAGTGTAGAAGCCCACCGTCAGCGATGAGGAAAAGATGCACTGAAAGAGAGAAAATATCAGATGGGTGGAGGGCTTCATTATAGATGCCATGGATGATCAAAAGGCTGGAAACAGACTCTATTATTATGGAGTAACAAATTGTGCAGCTGTGTAGGCTTATTTGACTAAATGCAATTATACGTAATTAAATTACTGTCTGAGGCACACAATGAATTTGTTATAAATCAAGCCTATTTTATATAATCAATAATAAGCATCGTTAAGCTTTGAACAATGCACATGTTGATGTGAGAAAACTGAGCAGGGGGTTTTATAAAAGTGCTTGTGTTTTATTATCCAAAATTTCCATTGAAAATATTTCTAATTAAAACCAAGTATGTATACAGGCTTTCAGACGGTGTGTATTCTGCTTCTTGATTTAATAGGATGTCCATCTTAATTACAATCTCTTTTCTCACAATCCATCTGTATTGTGCATTACTTCACGTCTAAGTGACAGAGAAGTAGGTGAAAGCGCACACAATATGCCTCTGAGGAGGTCTTGCATTCAATGACTGTCAATCTGCCCCTTTCCTCTGCTCTATAGAAGTAGCACAAGTGTTTCAGAAATGCCCCCATCATGACAGCAGCAGGGCCTGCACTGTCAGCTCTGTTCACTTCCACCTGAGCGCCTGCGTTGGATGCCTTGTCGGTTTCCACGTTGACTGCTCAGAGGAATGCTGCTTTCCTTCCCAGAATTTATCTCTGCCATCCCGGCTTTCAGTTCTCAGAACTCACATTTTCCGGACGCCTACTTTGAAAGCTGGAAGCAACTATTGTAAAAGTGGGTGAAGTACGGTGTGTGTGTGTGTGTGTGTGTGTGTGTGTGTGTGTGTGTGTGTGGAGGGGAGGGGTGGGTGTTAAACAATTAGAACATGAACACTGACTGCTAACGTGGAAAATGCATGCTTTACACTATACTCAGACTTGGGTGGAGAAGCCAGGTGGTACCCCTGGGGGACTGCCTTCCCCTAATACAATCCTCTGTCTTAAGGCAGCACTAATTTATCACATTTACAAAAAGACTGCTCAACAAAGTGCTGAATTTACGGTCAAACAGGAAGAGCGTTTAGCAGCAATTAAGTAAAACACCTGTGTTTTGAACGTGTTTCTGTTTGGTCACATTTCAGTAATTTAACTTTACATATGTTGAAACTCAATCGGTGAAGCTCATTTGGACACCGCAGTTGCAACGCAGCCAATATTAACATGAGCTTTTTTTGTCACAGCATCACAAAATTCTGCATGAATGGTTATGAAAAAGAGGAATATAGTGAAATACTGTAATTCAAGTATTTTGTAAACAAATGACACGTTAAAAGTGGGGTTTTAGGGTAATTATAAAGGTGGATTTACTCAGAACATATCATTATCATTCTGTATCATTCTGCTACAACTCTGTCTTCGTCTGCACTGGCAAGATGCTTCTAAACTTTTATTTGCACCCGTTAAGCACTATAGGAGCCCACCCATTGTGTCCTGAACTCCTGAACAGAAATAATTACAGTCACAATCATATTTGTGAAGATTTGGAGCAGAAGGCCTCCACAATTGTCAAACTTCACAAACGATACTTACGTCGCCTAAACCTCAATACATAACAGTCTGCTAGGCTGACAACATAAAAAGTGCACTTATTACCAAATGCTAAACACAACACTATATTGCACTTATAGACTTTCTAATACAAAGCATATCTATCAATTCCACCTGTTGTGCTGAAATCATTGCAGTCTTCTTCCTCTTAGGAACACTTCCAGTACTGAAAGCACTACGTTTCAGAGCCATTATAAAAATGCTAAATTTAACATTTAAAATGTGAAGGATTAGGTATGAGACCACTTTGATTTGTTTATCAACCATTTCTCACTTTATTTTATTACTGCAAAAGTGTAACCATGAGTCTGCGATGTTGATTTCACGTTCTTGTGTAGAGTCAGCTATGTAGCATTTACTGTCATCACATACATATACATCTCGCAATGAAATTCGTTCTCTGCATCTAACCCATCCCCCTTGGGGAGAGCAGTGGGCAGCCAAATGCAGCATCTGTGTGGTTTGCTGAAGAAGACACACAGCAACTGAGCCAGGATTTAAACTAGGAGGCCATGTCCCAGCCTTACACTCTACCCATTGAACCACCAGGAACAACTCCTGCTTTTTGTGCAAGAGTGTAGGCTGTTTCCATACAAGGCAATGCCAATCTCCTTCAAGGGAACAAAGTAAATAAGGAGTATCTATCCTTGAACACGTGGAAATATGTCCACAAGCGAAAATATTTTTGCGGCAAAATGGTTTTGCTCTCTTTTTCTCACAGTATTGAAGGTCGGTTTAGGACAAAGTAAAAAGAGGTTTTTATTGTAGCTGATGTGGGTGTGTGATATTAACACTATTGTATGAAATGCCATTTGGGCAAACTGTACACACTGCACAGACAGGAATTCTGTACGGGCACCATACAGTTCTTTTAAAAAACTGCGTTTCCATCTCAATTTTCACGTTATTTAATTTGACTGTGTATGGTTCCAAATATTATAAAATAATGTAATATACAGAAAGCACCAGTTTATTATAATTTTTTTTTTCTGACAGTGCTTTTCTTGTGTTATCCAACCACATTTACATTACTAACACAAAAGTATTAGTACTTTACATTGAAAGGTGACCACAGCAAAAAGTATCAAACAATTCGCTCAATCATCTTTTTTTTTTTTTTTTTTTTTACTGGCTATCATTTGCTGAAGTCAGATAATATGGCACATTTTTCTTCTTTTTTTCGCGGTTGTTGCCTGTTTTTTGTTGCACCTCTCGGGTTCCTGCTGGAGTATAAGTAAAGTGTTCAATCGACTTTTATGTTCACCTAAGGAAAAAACAGCAGCTCACCTCAGGTGGGCCTGGGTGTGTAAATGGAAGGACTCACAAACCTCTCCGTCATGTGGACAAAATGAACAAAGAAATCAAGCAGGCAACTGAGCAGCTTAGCTGACCAATGAAATGGATTACTATGAAAACACCAGCAAATCACTGTATCCGATTTTCCTTCTTTTTTTTTTTTAAGTTAATCCAGGCCTTCCTGCCCTTAATAGGAAAATGAAAGTCATCCCACTCATTTCAGTGGTGCCTTTATTTTTTCCTAAGACTTTTCTTGACCTTTTCTGCAATTAATTTCAGACAGAGTCTCAGCTAAATTTCCTCTTTGAGACCAGAAGCACACTGAAATATTGATCCTGACACCCAAGAGTTATTTCTGAGTGTAAGCCTTTGGAATTATTTAGGACACGATTGCTCTCCAATCAGTCGAGATGTCTTGTTGCCTTCCGAAAAATAAATAAATAAATAAACGTAACATTTTTACACCTAAAAAGTGGTTCGTCTAAAGTTAATTTCACCTCACAAAGAACGAGAAACATTAAAGAGCCATCGACTGGCTACATTCCCATTATCAATCTCTGACCTCCTCCTCTCTGATTAGCAGAAAGAAAATGCTTTTATTTCTTCAATGGGATTTTTTTATGATATGCCTTGTGACTTCTGTCCGTACATGAATGACAGGACTAGACATAAGCAGCCAATTTCCCTGGGTAAGAAAGGACTGAAACTTGGTGTCAGTCATACAAATACGGACTAAGGCAACCCTACCATCCCCCAGACTGTGTCACTATTGTTGGAGACACAGCTTATATATAAATGCACCGAGTTTAACTTCCTACTTTAAGTGCATCTATGAGTGTTTGTTCAAGTTGTTTTCTAACAACATTTAACTGAAATTAATATGTCGCATTGATGAGAAAACAGCATTCCCTACATTGTATGACTTAACATATTGTTAGAGATTTTTCATCTTCCCATTTCTCCATCTAAGTCTCAATATAAATTTTTAATAATTTAGTGGTGCTTGCTTTTAATGCTCCTAGTCAGTCAGTCAGCCAGTCATTTTCTTAACCGCTTATTCCTGGTGAGGGTTGCGGGGAAGTCTGGAGCCCATCCCAGAGCACATAGGGCGCAGGGCAGGGGATACCCAGGGCAGGGTGCCAACCCACCACAGGGCATAATGCTCCTAGTGTACTATGCTGTGTACATTTTTGAAGTTCTGACTGCTTTGTATGTTAATTCCTAGTGGGTTAGTGACTGCTTTCAGGTGAGTATACTTGCTTGCTTATCTCTGTGTATCCCCACCAGTCATATTCCACCATGTCCCTCTCCTAATGTCTGTTGGGATGTGAAAATGGTTTAGTGACATAATCAATACAATAGTTGGTCAACTTCAACATGTAATGTTCTTTGTGCCATTGAGGAGAGAGGTTATAATGGTGGTTGAAATGGGATACAATTGTTCTGGCTCAAATTAGATTAAATGGGAGGGGAGTAGAAAGGCTGGTACTGTAGCAACTACTACTCATCTTCAAAGACAACACTGTAAACTCCAGGGTTGAGACAAGAATCCTGTTAGTTTCCCAAGCAGCACACTCTGATCTTAAGGTCAGTAGGTTAATCCAGTCTTGTGAACCTCACTGGCATTGACAACCTGTGTTTGAAACCCACTGCTTCCCTCTATCCATTGTCATTTTAAAAGAAAAAATGATGTACCATTGAAAAAAATCACTGACAATGTATAACTGTGTATGAATAATTGTTTGCCTTTTCATAAAACCTCATTAAGTGTTCAACTTTAAATTTAGAAATCATTATTGTATGAATGAGCAGTGGCTGATGAAAAACCAAGGGATGTAATTGTGTGTTCAGACTTGTATATGCAGGCTGGCTGGTCGTGCTGGTGTACTGAGCAGGCTTGGTGCAAAACAAAATTATCCACACTCTCCATTGATATTTGTTCTCTAGTAATACAGTAAAAACTGTACAGCATGAGTGAAACACAATCTTTCAGTATCAACTGCATAATAAATGTGTTTCTCCCTTAACAAGAAAAACATCTTAGAGTTACTTTTACTAAAAAGTACAAAATAAAATAAAATCTTATTCCATCTAGTGTCCCTTTGTTCTGTTATGCTCCTAGCATAAACTAAAAAATAAAAGCAGTAATGGTCACATTTTTTACCTTTGCAAATAATACCTTGTATAAAGGAAACTACACTATGCCTACATCCCCAGCTGGTGCAAGAGATATACATGTACTGACTTCCATTAATTTGGTGCAGGGTATTTCTCTATTCAACACTACATTTCTGAAGTGTGATGGAATGATCACATTACTATAGCAATCATCCACATTGGTTTCGGTGCTGCGTACACCTGGAGGAGCAGGAATTCAAGTATGTAACGTGATTGGTTGTTATGTCATTTAATCAGATCCAGATGCTTAAATCGTTTTAATAATGTGAATGCACCTGGGATCATTTTGGCATAAAATGTATACTGGGTTAGTTGTATTATTCCCTGCTAGTGTTGAATTCAAGTCCATTCGGTCAAGTTTAGGTTGACAAAGTGTTTGAGTCCAGTGGAAGACGGAAGCCAAAAAAGAAGAGTTTTGAATGCCTAAGAACTTAGTCAATGTGAACTTAGTCAAACCTAGCGCTATTGCTTATAACTGTTTGGTACATTTGTGTAGGTTTGGATACTTATGGTTTTGGATGTTGGACTTGTGTGCTGGTGAACATATTTTGTGTTACAACATTTAGACTGCTCGATAAAGGTAGGTTATTATGTATGTGATTCTGCAATATCGTAATTATTATCTTGACAGTGTCATGCTTGGACTGCAGTTTCTCTCTACCTTGAAAAACATCTTAAGGGAAACATGATGAACAAAATTTATAAGATTTTAAGTGAGAAAAAAAAAAACTATAGCACCTGCAACAAAAACATTAGTTGTTCTTATGTGAATATGTGTGTTTGAACTGCTCAAATGTGTAAAAATATTTACTCTCCATAGTTCCGCAGCTGTTCCTTTAAAAACATCATTGCATTGCTCCAAAATTGTGATTTTTTTTTTTTTTTTTTTTGTTCTTCGAACAATGCTACAAGTTGAAGTTGCCTCCATAATTGCAGTCAGCTTCCATAAAACCTTCTGATGATGTTTTTTTATTGATTATCTGGACTCTGTATGAGAAGTCTTTGAAGAACTCTTACTTGTCTGTGGACCTATGGATTGTAATCTTCCTGTAGCAGTAGGAATTTTTACTTGTCACTTCTTGTGACAATACCACCCAAGTAGTACTGAACCCTTGTTTTCAACCACTCAGGATCTAGCCAATAGCTCTTTGACAAAGATCAATGCCAGGTCTAACTCAAAATAATACCATATCTGAACAAACCTTCATGGGTCACAATGCTGAACATTGCTTGTGAAGATTTGTCACCTTTTCATCTGATGGTATTCCTGGCAGAGGTCAATTTAACTTGCCACGTTTTATTATGTTTTCAGTTTGCTTTGGTATGATACAGGTAATGGGTAGTGTGTGTGTGTGTGTGTGTGTGTGTGTGTGTGTGTGTGTCTGAAAGAGAGAGAGAGAGAGCAAGAGATAAAGAGAAATAAATAAAGAGAGGGAGAGAATCATCTTAATGTTTAAGCCGTTTTTAATTTATAACATTGTCACACTTTGCCTAATTCTCATAATATTGCATTAAACAATTGATTGATCTTGCTATGAGAATATTTTTAAAAAGCAATATCATTCAATGTTAATCCAGAAAAACAATCAGAGAATTTATAGGCATTGTATATTAAAGAGAGTAATTCATCAACAAACTTTCCAAAGTAGTTTTAGACCCTTTGTAAATAAATCATGACTCAAGTGTTTGTTTGAATAATGTATTTTCACACAGAAGAAACTAGGGGTGTTAGTGAAACTAAAATATTAATAAAACCGAGTTAGAGATTTTGAGACTTATTTGTTTTCCTACAAGGGCAAACAAATTCTACCTAATTCAAATAGTAAATCACACAATGTTTAAATGATGACATGTTTTTTAAAGAACCAGTGGAGTAAATTATTTTCCAATGAGCCAATGAGCCGGGGGGGAGGGGGGGTTTGATGCAGCTTTGACATTAGTAGCATTTTCAGAAGATACCAGGATTGTTTGGCAGAGCCCACTCAGAATTGAAGCACTTGTGTGGAGCCTTCCAAATTTTGTGTGAGGGGAAACTGGAATGATATTTACCTTAACCTTATCAGTGGGCATGGCATTTGAATTAAAGGTTAGCATGCATATTGTTGGAGTATGGGTGGTTACAGGATTTTTAACAATGGGAGGATTAGGGGCCATGTTTAACATAAAGGGGCCAACCATATGTCTTTATATTTTTATGTATGTATGGATAGCATCATGAAAAATACATTGAAACAATTAAAATTACATGGTTTAACATTAACATATTGAATAAATTCCCAGTATGTTTAAATGATATGTCATATATTGTACATTGTGCAGATGGCCTGACGTTTGTAGCCTTTTTCTATGACTTGTCTTCCCTGGAAAGTCCACAATTACTGACATAGTGGCTTTTGTACCACAAAAAAATAAATAAATAAATAAAATTGTTATACGTTTTCATTTAAGTTGATGCCTTTCACACACAAAGTGACTCCACCGGTATTGAAACTGAAGTTGGACTCCCTGCATTGTTCATATATACAGTGTTTTATTACACATTGGGGTGCTTACCAATTCACTGAACAGACTTTTTATCTGGAAGCTGCTATTTTTTCTTTACAGTGTAGGATGTGTTTGTATGTGTGTGTGAGCGTAATTTAATTATCTTAAAAAAAAATTAAAACAATATAAAATAATCTTCATTATAGTATTATTTTTAATACCACAGGGAATCCAGAGCGTATTACGAGCCTAAAAAATATAAACTACATTTTCAGAATGCCTTTCTTAAAAACATTTAAAAGCTAGAAGTAAGACAATAATTAAAGTTATTGTGACACGGTCTCACTCCAATGATCTGCGGATTATTATTGAAGTTTCATGTCCCTAGCCTGTCATGTCTCTTGTGTTCACTAGGTGTCGCTCTTTTCCCCATTCCTTGTGTTTCCTTTACCCTTCCTTGTGAGCTATGTAAATTCAGTGAGTGTCAGCAGGTGTTTCCTATTGCCTTCTCTGTATATTCCTGCGTTATGTTCCTGTTCATTGCCAGTTGTTGTGAAGTGTTAGTGTAGCTCTTTACTGTTAATTGATTGCTGTTATTTATGCCTTTTGTTATTACTGCTCCTCATTTTCCTTTGTATTGAGTGCATTTGTCTGAATAAACCCTTGTGCACTTAGACTCAGCCATCACCTCCATGCATATGAACCTGAACATTACATCAAGATGTTTTACAATTTACAAATTGACTATGTTGTGTGTAAAGGACAATGTGTAAATAATGTGGAAAATCAATGCAACTGCAAATTATATAAAAAGATGTTAGCATTGTATAAAGAAAGCATGCACTTGTGTTAACGTTCTTTAAATAATGCAAGCTTAGCAGTCGCACATTGTAGGGTTTTTGATTATACAAATTATTGTATTTCATGTTTAAATACTTGCGCTGATTATATATCACTAATGAGGTGTACGGATAACTTTTCATTCAGCAAAGGCCTGAGTGTGATGGAAACAGGGAGCATAAATCAAATATAGGGAAGGACTGAGAACTCTGAATCCATTGCAGCTCTGGAATTCAGATTTCTGTGATATGGGATTGAATTAATCTGAGGATGTCTATACAGAAGAAGCAATTTATTCAGGGGAAAATTTAACACTGTGCTCAGGAAAGAGTGTAACCTCTGGCTCTTCCACCATTTATCCTACTTTCCTATTTAGACATTAATGTGTAGTAATAATAATAATAATAATAATAATAATAATAATAATAATAATAATAAAGACAGTCCTGTCACAGTTATGAAATGTATGACTGAGAGCTATGCTAAATAGATTATTTCAAGCCTACTGGAATCACATAAAATTAATTAATTAATTGGGTCTGTGTGCGTGGAGTTTGCATGTTCTCCCTCTGCTTGGTGGGTTTTCTCCGGGTGCTCCAGTTTCCTCCCACAGTCCAAAGACATGCAGGTTAGGTTGATCGGTGTGTCCAAATTGCCCGTAGTGAGGGAGGGAGGGAGGGTGTGTGTGTGTGTGTGTGTGTGTGCCCTGTGGTGGGTTGGCGCCCCGCCCTGGGTGTCCCCTGCCCTGCGCCCTATGTGCTCTGGGATGGGCTCCAGGCTTCCCCACGACCCTCACCAGGACTAAGCGGTTAAGAAAATGATTGAATTAATTAATAATAATAATAATAATAATAATTGTGTATGTCTTCTACTGTTCTTCAATCAGTGTGTTTAATAGATAGCAGCCCTGTGCTGCATTGATGCCAGCCCTGTGGGTGGTGTGTCCCATTCCAACAATACCACATGCTCTTTTCATGTGTTCCAAGAAGGGCGGGGGGTGAACATTCCTGATACTGCTCCAGTGGGAATGGCATGGCTATTCAAACACTTGGACAGTTGTGGTTTAGCACCCTGCCAAATCTGCTTTTAGTACTAAACCCCCAGCCTCACAGTTAGCATCTAAGGAGAAACAGACAGAATCAAAACAGGTTTAAATCATGGATGTCAACAGAAAGAGCTCCACAAGCCATAACCTTTCAGCGGTTAAGTGTGACTGGCTCTGATTTTGTTCTGACTTAAATTATACGTGCCAACATATTTCCACAATACACAGACTGTTCTGAAATGAAGCCTGCCTATTTTCACATAGCTTTTTTTCAGTTAGGAAAAAGTTCATGAAAAATGCATCTCATGGCTCTATTGGTATGGACTTGTAATGAAGGCAACTTGGATTTTTATTGTGAATAACCTTTCTTCATACCACAAATTTATGTTTTCCTTCAACACATCAGAGCATCTTAAACACCTGAGACTTGTCATTTGTCAGACTTTGAAAAGGAACGATGCAATATAGGTCCTCAAAAGCACAAATATTTTACTTTAAAGTCATGACGGCGTAAATTGATCTGCATGCCGTATCGTGTAAGTGGGCAAAAACATGGAGGGAAAACTATCCAATTAATTATCAACTAATGAAACCTACAATCCACTTATGGCACTGCACAGTAAACAATAATTCCTCAGACATTAAAATAAAAAAAAGAGGAACACCTTTGAGTCACTGACAGACTTTGCTGCTTCTGACAATTGTAATTCACCTCCACTATAGAAAGCCCACCCTCGCTTTGTAACACCATAGTTTACTGCATGAGATCACCTTTCCCTAGTAGAAATTGATTTTGACTGAACAAACAAATTTCATCTTGTCAGTTTGCATGTCAAATCAAAGCGATTCATGCAGGCACTTCTTTCATCTTGTAATCATGCATTTGTTAGCTGAGTGCTACGAGAAAGCATCATAACCATAATTGCAAGTATACGACATAAAATTTGTACACAGTACCAATGAAAGATGTTTGATTCTGTTGCGACTCCATATGAAAGAAACAAGAAATAAACAAAAACCTAAATTCAGCCAGTCAGCTAGGACCAACTTTTTTTTTCCATATCTGACAAGAGTCTGAGCAATGAGACACCCAGTTTTCAAGAGAATTAAAGAAAACAGAAAGGTTGAAATGAGCCAAAATTCTCTTCCACTAGCTCTCATTCACTATTGTTCCTTCCATTCTTTAGTGGACGTTTAAGAATTCCTGCTGTCTGGTGTCATACCTGGACAGGCAGTAGACGATGGATGACAATGATTGGACCTGATCATAAATCAACACAGCAACAGCACAAAAAAAACTTATATCCAAGGAGTACTTTCAAGCTGAGAGACTACTGCATTTTTACCATTTATTTACCTCAGCCCCTTTCTGTTTGTGTGCGTGTATGTGTGTGTGTGTGTGTGTGTTTGTTTGTTTGTTGTGTTTAACAGCAGCCAGTTTGTTTTTTTCAGCTTGTTAGTATTACTGCTAGACAATTAAAATTATCTCTGTCACAAATTTAAATTGGCAGAATAGAAATTGTTATTGGCTACATTCAGTTATTTACTTATTTCATCACTCACAGAATTAACGCTTGATTGATGATTCATAAACTAGCTATTAATCCCAGTTAATTTGATTGTAACTTTTTTCACCCACAGAAATCCATCCATCCATCCATTATCTTAACCGCTTATTCCTGGTGAGGGTCGCAGGGAAACCTGGAGCCCATCCCAGAG
>JABJVR010005889.1:0-13044 GCA_025773905.1 Chitala chitala | reverse complement strand
CAACTTCCTCCTAATCATTAATGAGTGGCCAGCGTAAGGTAACACTCCTCGCCTCCCTGGAAACGCGAGCTGTGGCCCCCTCTCCCAGTGCTGTGGCCTGGGGTGTACCTGACAAGGGAATTTCACAGTACATCAACAGCGTCATTAAATCCTGCCGCTGCTTTCTTCTAAAGCTACAGAGTGAAGGCATCTCCCACACATAGTTGAAATAAGATTCCATTCCCCCCCCCAGAAAAGAATTACAGATGGTATAGAGAAAACAGTAAGTGATGTCATGAACAGTTAAATGATATTTTTCACATCCATCAATTCAAAACTGCTGGTCTGTGCTAATGTTGTTAAAATATTTTTGTAATAAATATTACTCATACTTGTATTTCTGAATGTTACATTTTCATTTCAATACACTCACTTCAATACAGAGAGAATAATACAATTTACTCAACCTGATATCCATGTTAATATGGTGTCTAATCTTAGTCAAACTCATCCATCCAGTCTTATGCCTACTGGCCCCAGGAATTGACCCGTTACAATTCCAGAGTCAGCCAAACATAAAAGAGTAACTCAGAGGCTACCACAACAGTTCTCAAACACAACACACACACCATTATCGGAGTCCTGAGTAAACAATCACTTTAAAATGGAAATACAAAATGTTTAAGACAGTCAAAGTAGGCAGGGATCTTGTATACTGGACATGTGCATTTTTCTTGCAATATTTTGGATGTTGAAATAAGTCTCAGCATTTGCAACATTACTGAAATCTTAAAAGTTAAAAAAAATATTAGAAGAAAGCAAACTGCTGATCCACTAGTTTAAAATGGGCTGAAACAGCAGCTTTGTAGGAAGTGTACAGACTCGGGACCCAGTAACATGGACAAAGTGTCAGAAACACCACTTACATGCATCAGAGTGGCTAATCAGTTAGATACGAGGAATCGCAGGGTGCACAACACGCTAATTAACGATCGGTGGGAACATCTATGGGTTGCGCTTCTCACCAGCGCTGTCCCAGGTGTAGCCCCAACACTGGGGCAAACAGAGGAAAAGGCAGAACTGCCAGCACACGGCAGAACACAAGTCAGAGGCCTGGACATGGGAGAGGAAGTACTGGAGTAAAAATACACTCAAGCACGAGAGAGTCGGTCACATGATTTCATTCATACTCAGAGAAAGGGAAGAAAAAAAAAATTATATATATATATCTTTAAAAGTACTAACAGGTAGCACTTATATCCTGTTAAGTCACATCCTGAGAACAAAATATTGGAAACCAGACCTGACACACAAACATAACCAAAGATCTCTTGGGTATCAAGTTTCTCTTTCATAAATGGAACTTGCCATCAATGCCATGTAATAGAGAAATTAAGTATATTTCATATTAAAGCATCTTATTTTAATGTTTTATTTATTCCCAAGTGTCTGTAACACTTGTATATTATTACCAAAAAGAAGACAGGCGGTTGTTGAGTGTTGGACTTGCTATCCTAAACCCAAAGTGATGCAAGCTTGAATTCCTGGAATCTGAGAGGAGTCTCAAGCATGCTTTAGACTGGACTCTGTCTGGACTAAACTGGTGCTACCCCAGGCTATCACTGTCTACCAATCCCACTGACAGCAGATGTGTGCCAAAGGTTATGACTAATTCTGCGGTGAACAGAACATGCCGGCCACGCCTGCTTTGTCGCGTCGCAGCTGCAGACGTGCCGCAGGTAAACTGGGCGATTGCAATTACTTTCGGGTGACTGACACAGCGCTGCTGACCACAGCCATTTTCAAACTGTTTTGGAATGTTCTCTCTTTGCAAGTGAGGATGCAGGAAAACCACAGTACAGGCAAAGACAAGATTAGGGCAAGCACCTTGATATGGCTCACCATCACAGGGTTAGGGCAAGCACCTTGATATGGCTCACCATCTTCAGGAACAGGGAGCCACAGTCCTTTCAACAGTAACCTCTTTAAATAATACAATCATCTTGTTGGTAATCTGATAACTGTTTAAGGAACAAACTACAGTTCAATAAAACCACTCCTGCCTCACTTGTTCGGTCTACTGCAATGCAGATTTTCCACAGCTGGAAGAACAAAACTAACAGGTGTTTAAAAACCAGGCCATGACTGTGGGGGTCATGCCATCTTGGCACCAGCAGGGAGCGGGACATCACAAAAGATTCATGGCAGTACACACCCGGAAGTGCAATGTGACGTAGACCATAAGGAAGGGGTGCTCTGCAGCACACATTAACACTTACAGTACAAGTACAGACCATGCGAAGAGGCTGCTTAATGGGCCTAACTGTGCCACACCTGGCATATCATATTATTCTAACAATACAAATCAACTTAAGTCACTTTAAGTGTGGACTTGCATCAGTTTATGGTATTATCCCATCCCCACTGCTTAGTGCGGATAAATTCTTCAGCTGCATGTGCCTTGTCCTGCTCCTGTAATTAAACTGTTTATTTTATACCCATACTCCTATTTTGCTGAGCTGAAACATTTATTAAAGCCCTTAAACAGCATATTAACCACATAGCAAGACTGCCATTAATTAGCCTCAAAGTACAAGCTCTTCCAAGTCTACTGTAAAGCCACTAAGTCTTTGAAACAGACACTTTGAAGGTTTTTTTTGTTAACCCTGAAGGTCTCCTTGTGGGATAAGCTAAATCAGCAGGCACTTTGAGAACCTCCCACTAAGGTAATTGTGTTTTATTGCTTGATCAATTGTTTGTTCTCTCTGAGAAACACACAGTGACAGGCAGCTTTGCATAATGAGCCCTGCATGCTAGGAGTGAATATGTAGGGGTTGGAAAGGGGGGTGGGCACTGCTGAATACAAAGGCATCCACCCCAAGAAGAAACACACTCAATATTTGGATGATGACAGGCTGGTACAAAAAAAAAAAAAAAAAAACAGGACAGCAGGCACTCAGTGGGAGAGGACGCCCTAGCTGGGCAGGGCCCGTCGTCTGTGTCACGGCTCGTAAGCTGAAGTGCCACATTCAGTTTCTCGTGCAGCGCCCAGTGGCACAGGGCCAAGGACGGCCTCTTGGGACTGCTCCCCATGGAGCTACATAATTACACCTTTCAGAGGGAGGTCTGGGACAGACGTGGAACCTCATTTTAATAAGCGGGGCATGCTCATTAATTCTGTGGTATCCACCACTGCTGAGCACCCAGCTGTGTGTGCAGAGACCCAACGGCTGACACACAGGAGACCATGTAGCAGGGGTGGGGAGGAAAAAAAGTGCACCGCTCCAGACTCAAGGTGGATATCCTGTCGCACAACCTCAACAGAATAGGCAGAAACACAGCTGAAAGGCAACCTGTCATTACCAACATGGCAACCCTCAATTACACATCAGAATAATATTTTATTCGTGCCGGAACCTCATCCCGACATGGCGAGAGAAGGAAACGCAGCAAGCAGGTGACTGCACTACAACATTTCATCACAGCAGCTGCTTCCTCATAGCTTAGACGCTAAATACCTGCTTCCATCAAGAGACAATAGAGGAACATCTTTAGCTTTTCATCTGACCTCTGGCACCAATGTCACATGAGACCTTTGCTCCCCTCTGGCCTAAGACACCTCCCACTTGATTACAGTCCTAAGCAGGACTGCTTTGTAGCCCTCATTTACAGTTCAGTAAAAAATTAACTACCCCATGCAAAGCACTAAACAGTGCCTATAAAAGGTGGAACTGAGCATAAAATACCTTTCGTGGTTTTAACTTGTCCTGCAAGTCATACTGGCCAATCCCTTTATAGCTGACTCCAAGCCACCACGGGATCCCTTGCTTGTCCTGTAAAGCAGAATGACTCCATTCTATTAAGGCTTTCAGTGCACGAGTTTAATAGGAGCAGCCCATTGTTGGTATGATTATTGGAATATAAATCGCTTTTAGGATTTTTTTTTTTTCTCCCTATGCTATTCATCTGAACAGTCCCATGACATCGTTAATGTGTCATGTTCATTGCAGCAACGACCTGGTTTAGTCAGTTACGTCACTGTACCAGAGACTTGCTGTACGTTCTGAGGATTCATATTTATTATGGTTACAACTGCATATTACGTATAGACTAAAAACCACCTGCATATAATTATCTAAAATAAAGCCAGCACAAGCTTGGGTGCAAAAGCAGCATTTGTGGAATGAATAATAAATTAAGCTCAGAAGAATAAGAGCAACAATAACTGTGAAATAAAAATTTTACATTTCACTAGACACAAACATTGACATTATATTAAAAGGGTTTGCATTAACAAATGGTTAACATTTCAGTTATACAGAGAAAACTTGTCTCCTGTTTCTGGAGGTACGAAAAATAAGTCCAAGATTTACAGAGTAATGCACTTTTTTTTTTTTACCTTTACTTCATAATAATGAACACCATATGTTGGAAGAGATTCAACCAAGGTCAAATACCTTCAAAAGAAAGAACAGCACAGTAATATTTGTTACAATTAAACCACGTGAGGTTTGCTTAAAATTAACAGTGCTGAAAAAATGATTTTGCTGTCACATCACATTACACTTACTCATTAAAAAAAATACCATGAGTAACATTAACATTTTCTTTTAGGGCCTAAAAGATGGGAAAAGTAAACTGGTTAATTTAGGATGCAAAATGTAAATGTAAATGTAGAGGTCTCCACTATCTTGGGTACAATAGCAAAACACACTGTGGCAGGACAGCTAAGGTGTCAGCTATATGATCAGCTGTAAATGAACCATGCTCAGACAAATGGTGACAACACCACGTATCCGCTGAAGTGCACAGATCAGGCAGTGAACACGCTGCCATTGTGACCCTCCAAACACCCTGTCCGTAAGCAAACCAACCCACTTACTCTACAATAGCTTGTCCTCGCGTGAGCCCTTTCAGCTTCTTGTAATGCTCTATTACTCGGTCCTCGCTGCCAAAACAAGAGAGAAAACACCTTGATTGGACCATTTCCCAGGCAGGAAAAGATCCCTCCCCATGGTAACAGCATGGCTCTAAATGTTCATCACTTCGGCGGCAGGAAGCGAGGAACACGGTGGTCTTGTTGTATCACTTCACTGCCTATACCTTACCCTTCTCCAGCCCAGCCCACACTACAGGAGAGCTCCTCCACCCCATCTGCATCCTCCTGCCTCAGACAGCTAGGGATTCCACTGTCAGCTCTGATCTGCCTCCAGCTGCTAACAGCCTCAGAGGGCCATGGAAATGCACTTAGCAACCACACAAGGGGGCCCTTTATCCAGATCAAGCCAAGCCAAGGGAGTCCTGGACTCAACACTGCTCTTACAGTCTGAGCCACTGGCTAGGCACCACTCACAGAGGCCCATAATTAGAACAGGCCCTTCTGAGACAGGGCATGTGTGTCAGCTAATCAAATTAAATGGCAGCCATGAGGGCCAGGTGTATCAAAGAGACATTCTACTCAAGCGTGATGGCACATGAGGGGTCAGCTCAGTGGGCTGAACAACAACTACAAACAACCCTACAATTATTACCCTCAGAAGCACAAGCTGAATGTGTGAAAATACTACAGTGGGTTTGAGTCAAACTCTGCCATTCCAAGCAGACCTACATATAGCACAATGTATCTAAAGTACAAAGGTTTATTTTCTAAATGTTCATTTATATTTGCAAGATGAAAACACCACATGATCAAGCAGTACATTTAAGAACTTGAAAATGTTGCACAGAGGAAACAAGAAACACCCTTAAAGGGTGACTTACCAGTATGCAAGTGATGGGTGTTCCTTCAGGACTTTAGTGGGAAGGGTCGGTAGCTTCTTCAGCTCAGCTCTTGTGTTTTCATCACTGAACAAAAAATAAGACACATCATGAATAAATACACTTCACTGGTAGTCCTACAAGGACAAAACAAATTATACAAATCAAAAACAGTGACATGGTCTGGGCGATACACGACATAAGTGATAACTAGCTGGAAGACCCTATCCCAAGAAGTGACGCAGATGCCCCCAGAGGCCCTGCTACACACTTGAGTGAGGTGTGTTCTCTGACCACAGCCTTCCCCAAGAGGCATTCCATTTACCCAAAGCACCAGAAGATGCTGTATTGGTCAGGAATTAAGACAGGTATCCCCTAATGACAGCTATTATTACAACTTCAGTTTTACTTATTCACTGCCAAGCTGGTGTATACACACTATTTAAAAACAAGTTACTCCCACTTTGGCTCCTAGGTATCAAATAATAGTATATCAAGTAAAACCTTCAGGCTTACACCATGAAAAATGCAATTGGAACCTAATTTTATCCTGCACCCTCCTCATCCATAACCACTGATTGTCTGCTGTGAGGTTACACAAACTTTAATTTCCATTTTGGTTATCTCAAGAACCTTTTGCAGGTAGAGCTAAGCGCTATCTCAGATCAACACCGAATCCGCTTGAAGGAGAAAAACGCACACATGTCAGAGCACGCTCTTCTTGCACTGAATACTTCATTAAATCTAGGTGAAAAGCATTTTAAATATTATACAACAGTACATATACAAAGCAGTATGTGTTTAAAGGTACTAATTATCTTGCAACAAAGAACACAATTATTGAAAACAGAAACCCACATGACAATTAAGGGCAGCTATGGTACTTTTTATGTGGCTTAATGTAAAAATAGATGTGTATTTATTTCAGTGAAAGGCGTCTTTAAATTTATACCATGTAAGATGTTACGCAAGAGTCACATCTCCCTGTACTCCTCAGCTATACACAAAAGGAAATTTTTGTTGTGAAAATTGTCATATTGCAATTTATATTCATAGCTAAACAAACAACCTGAAAGCATGTGTTTACTGACAGCTCCTTTACAACACATCAGAGCAAATCATTGATAAATTCTGCACAGAACACAAGGAAAACAGCCGCAAGGGAAAGGAAAAACATTTTACATCTTTGAATGTTTTGTAAGTGCAGCCTAGTGATAGCCTGACATGTGCCCTATTATTATTTGCCTTTTGAGTAACAGTCATGCTTTTAGTCTGTAATAATCTGCACTGTGGATTTAGGAGTTGGTGTCTTGCATAAAATTAGCACAATGAGAACAGCCATAGTGAGCTTTAGGCCAGATGTATACACTTAAACACACTGCAAATCCTGGATGAACAACAGTGTGTTTTTTTAACATTTAACATTTTAGTAGACTCATCACAGAGCACTTACATTATACAAGTCAGATTCGCATAAATGAAAACCACACTTCCAAATCACCTTCAACACAGAGTGAGACTTGAATGTTTTGAAAACCCATTCTTGTGATGTCATTTACATTTAAGTTTACCTGAAATGGAAAGGCAACTCTGCCTTGCCTGGAATTTTAAACACGAAGAGTATACAAACAGAAAGCAGAAATCTTCATAGCAGAGCAGTAAAGTATGCTACATGTGACTGTCAAGGTCCTTGTGTAAGCAATGACTCATTCAGCAAACAAGGCAGGGGCATTAAATGGTTTTCAAATGCCAGTCAAAAAACACACCCCACACACACTATGAGCTGACTGGGCAATGAACTGCTCTTTTTAACAAGAGTCATTCAGAAAACCCAGGCAACATGGCAGTGTTAATGTACTGCATAACATTCCAATGCACCCTAAAATGTTCAACCTTTGAAACGGATTACTGTGTATGTTTCACTGTAGACTACACATTTCAAGTATGTAAGGAGTTTTACACTTAATTCCACCATTAAAAATATACCAGACCAGGAAAATTTTGCAGGAATTAAAATAACCAAATGACTAACTACTAAAGCAGCTAAATAACTATCAGGTTAATTAATACAACAAATATCTTACTACAAAGGCAGTGTGACTAGTCTGACAAAGTAAGCTTTACAAAAAGAAGGGTCAGTCCTGCAATCTACTCTGAAGTGCTTAAGCATACTCTGCTAGCTATCAAGAATTCATTACAACATCTGTGTTATGTTGCAGCAAACTGGGGTTATCTTCTCAGTCCAGCACTAAAGCACCATGACAGCTATGTGTCAGGCAGACACACAACCAGGCCAGGGGCCCAGCTGGAACGTCACTGCAAGACGTTTTCACACCCCTCTGCCTCCAAACTGAGGTCTGGCAGACATATGACATTAGAACAGTGGGTGTGATGCACGGCACTGCTTATCTCTGCGATACAACTGCATTTATGAGGGCAGGGTGCTGTTTGGGCATAATTTACCAGATGTCAGTCTGGTGACCGAACAATAATGTAGACTAGAATGCCTCGATGTGTACTGCTTGGGTTTTATGTGACATAGAAATCATCTAGTATTTAAGCTCCACCCACTAGTCACGATACTCTACAACCAAAACAAATTAAGTCAGCCAACACCCTGGTGTTGCTTATGCATGGAGATGGTTTGAGAATTGTGCCCAAAACTACTGAGGAGAAAAAAATCCTACAGGACTTAATGCACATTAGTATTTTGTATTACAAAAACAAAACACAGATATAAAATGACATATGATACCTATTATTTCCTCAGAGGTGAAAGATATTGAGATTGGTGATTTATCACTTATTACTATGTGGTCAATGCAGGTTCGGGAGCTGCCGTCGTAACAGGAGGCTCCAGCACTGCTTGCCTGCTAACTCCCCAGGGTTTCCCCTACACGGAGGCACTGTCCTACCTCCTACACACCTAATCTAAAGACAGCCTTCGGGGGACAGCTCAACTTTCAGTGGTGAAGGCAAAAAACAGCACTCAGGGAGGAGGCAGCACAAATGTGTGTGCATGTGTATCTCATGCATACACTTGGGAACATGATAACCTACCCTCCCTCTATTCATCTACATGGGCCAAATATTCTGGTTTTTTTTCCTTCCTTTCACCAGCACAAAGGGCAATACTCCCCTTGCCCCCAACAGACTACTACGAATTGAAATATCACATCTCCACATAGGCTTTGGAACAACATAAATAAAACCAAGTCATCAACGAAAGGCATGGACACTACTGATAACGCACAGTATTTATAACCGCTTAGACAAGGAAGAGAATTTCTACATAGCCATACATCATCTTCCACAACTCATTGAGTGCATACTATTTTAATACCATATAGTGTAGAAAAGGCTAAGCATTAGTGAAACTAATGCTCAAGACAACATATAAAAAAATAAATAGCCAAAAGACTTTTCTGCTATCCTAAAAGCAGGTGACAACTTATCTATGAGCAATTTTCCAAAAGTAACCAGAACGTTTCTACAGAGGTTCATTTGTCCAAACACAAAACATTCAAACTAACGTTTCTGATCACCCGCTGCAACCCAATACTTGCAGAACGGAAATTATCAGCCGTAGGGGGAAAAAAAAAAAAAAAAAAAAGTAGTTTTAATGCTTTCAACAAATTCAGAAAATTTAGTGTTCTTTGTGCACTACTGTAAGTGACCAATGCAGACAACACAAAATAATACCCATATGCCTCTGGTCAAACATTAACCTGGCCAACTGTGACCCTTTTGCTTGATGTTTGTTCACTGAGCTATAACTAAATACATGTCTTCAAATCACAACAGGGAAGCTCCATCTACAGACACAAATAAGTCTGAAGTGCTCTGACACAGCTGCCCAACAAAACACTTGCTCCAACTCCCAATAACACAGTTTGAAATCTTATCCTCTTTTCCACACACAACCGACTCTTGAGCCAAACTTAAATCATAGGACAGGCATGTACCATCTTCAAAACCTGTCCTGCTATTGTATGTGGCACTACTCCCTCCCAGGGGGATGGGTTAAAACAAATTTCGCTGTGACATGTATGTGTAACATGCATTTTATGCAATGACAGCAAAAGCTGCTTCTTCTATTGTGCGTAATGCCATGTATGTCCTAGATTAAACGAATGTCAGGCGGAAGATTAGAACAGATCGCTCAGGATTTTTTACATTTAGTTTGGTCCGTATGCGTTAAAGAAATTCCCTTACCTTGTGTAGTCTCCTTTCGCTTCCTAAAATGTAAAGATATTAAAACTTTGAATCAGCACATAAAAGCCAACGTGGACGGTTGTAGTGTGTTCATATTTTTAAAACGTTATCAGACATCTCCACCCTCATTCCATACATGTTCAAACCATGTCTGGTGCGTATTTAGTAACATTTTAAAAGTGATTCACAGGTGCGTGTTTAAAGCAAACCTGCCGCAAGATTCACGGGAAAAGGGACTTATTCCATATAAATGTGTTGCTGAAATTTAAGGAAAAAGTCGCTTTTTCATTTCCCTCTTTTTTGAAAAAGTAAACGCAAAGACTAACTGGTAAACACATCATTTGCATGTATTTATCAGGTTACCTCTCACGTCCAAGTTAACTTTCTACACAACTAAAGACATGTACATGTAAGCCAGTTAATGTATGAGCCTGTTATCAAGAAAGCTACAAGTGCAAATTACAAGAAGCACTCTAATCGCAATTGCTAGGAGTTTAAACTAAAATAGGTTTACCCAAAAATATCCGCAAACATCTTAATATAATACAGACCTACGCCAAGTCTGACTCTGTCTGTGTGTGTGTGTGTGTGTGTAACGTTACCACACATCTAAGAAGCATTAAATGTGGCATACAAACAAGTTGTTCTAAAGTTCACACGAACTTCAAATTAACAAATGCACTTACCTGTAAGGCATAAGCAGCTAATTTGAAAACATTTTCGCTTTCCACTTCAATGTCGCCCTATCGTACGACAAAGAAAAACGTGAACACTTTAAACTCAGCCAACCTGCGTGCGAACTCACAAACCCATTCAAATCCAGCACAACAGCTCGAGCTCATCTCGGCTCCTGGCTGCCACCGTTACGGATTGAACCATTATCAAACAACGCCGGGTACGCTCAGCAAAAGCATTATCGATGCTTAATTGCAACAGGTCACTATGAAATAAAATAAGAGGGAACAGCACGATATATTGTCATGCAACACCATGTTACCATTTACGGTTATAACACAGAGGTTAAAGTACAGCTTTCTTTTTAATGTGAACTTGGTACGTCCTGTAAGCAGGTTCACTGCTCACGTTCCAAAACGAAATGACAATTTAAAGTAAACGTTACATTCAAATCTTTCCTCACTGCTTACATGGCAAACCGTAATATAACCGAACACTGTTTGATTATACTGGTTAAACAGAAATCCGTGACTTTTTGATCAGACAAGCGCGCGCGCGCTCAGTTTCTAGGTCAATCTATGGCCGTGGTAGGGTGGACACTATACCTCACCGAGCGCGATGCATGGGACAGTTTTAGTCCCAGTGCTTAGCTGGTTATGGTCCCTAACTGCATATATTGTCAGACGCAACTGCAGTTTACTGGCTACATCAAAAAATAACAACACTGCCTTTGTTAATTGCATTTGTTTTTCATTTTAAAGTTATTACATCTTATTATGCAACGTCCAATGACTAAATCAAATAATTTGTAAATTTATTTCTAACTTAATTGTAGGTTTTTGTATTTAGTGTACTCTTTAGCTGGATTCAGGTGAGAATTTTATGGTGGTCAAAGAACAGAGTAAGCGAAAGCTTCTCTACCGTGCACATCAAGGTGTGTATACAAGCCGTGCATAGTGTAACTTATGTGATTAGACATTAAGACTGCACTGATTATTTCAGTTTGTTCGGTCTGTGTTTGTCCAGTCACCATGTGAAAAAGAAAGGATTATGGAGAAAAGTAGTACATGGAGGAGAAAAACGTTTAAATTCTTCATACACTAAGTTTAAGTTTACTTTACTGTCATCACTATTTATTATTTGTAATTTGCACCATTTAGGTGTCACTTCCGTGTCGCTGGAAGTCAGCCATGTCCGTCTGCGCCTAAGACAGATCCGTAACACTCAGTTTGCTTTTATTTTGGATCACAGTTGGCTCTCATTTTTTCGGTCTGCATCTAAATAATCCTGCTGGAGCTCTCTCTTCGCTAATTAAAACAAGTGCCGTCCAATATTTCGCTAAAACGATATTGCTTAGCCAGTGAGATCCTGGGCTGGCGACGTTTGTGGGACTCGAGAGGTTTGTAACTGGGAGAAGCAGTGAACTGGTTAATTGTCTTTACTCTGTTACAGGAAAGATTGAGAGAAGGCAGTGTTTTTTGAAGGTTAGTGAAGAAAAAGTGATTTTTAAAAGAATGTATTTTGTACAATACCCTAGAAAAAACCAAAGACATATTACAAAAGAAAAAAAAACATCTAAAAATAAACGGTAACGTTATGAATATTTTTTTATATCATGTCTTCACTGTTAGCCAGAATAACAACTTTCCACGATACCGTCCAAATTTGTAGTCGCCGTGCAATCGTCAGTGTTTAAACTCGAATTCATTGTTAAGTTTGTGGGCAAAGAACCCGTTGTAATCGTGCATGTGAAAATGCAAAAATCTAAACTGTTTTCTGAAACTCGAGACAAATGGAATCGTCTTTACTTGCTACAGTATATCCAACCACAATTCATTCACACTGTCAACAACAAATTGTATTTTAGCAGATCTCCCTATGGAAATGTCGTATGTAAGATTTTTAGCACAGGAGTAGGAGAGTATTTGATAAAGGGTGGGTTCCTGCTCCCTGTGTTAAAATAACGTTATTTGTGGTTTCATAATAGAACCAAGGGCTTTAAAATAGAATTTGATGCTTTTTTGTTCTCAGTTTTTCATGGGGGGAAATGTATTTCCATACTTAAATGATTTAGACAGTAGTAATAACAATTAGTTGCCGCAGTATCTTAGTTTAACTTGTTGGGTAAGTCTCAAAATGCTATGGTAAGTATAAATATTTACATTTTGTGTGCTGAGCTGCTGTGCATGCTAGTCTGACCCCCATACAACTGACAAGTGACTGCAACCATCACATAAAATTTGCAAACCCTGCAGGGAAAAAAAAATCATAATAAAAGTACACAACAAATAGAAATTTAACTAGAAGTTGAATATTGTTTTGATTGTGTAAATAAAGAAAACAAATGCTCAGTTTTGGCTGTGAAAGAGAGAAATGATTAAATACTTCTCAACTACAGTGAAAAGTTTAACTTGTTTT
>JABJVR010005888.1:4438-45218 GCA_025773905.1 Chitala chitala | reverse complement strand
GCCTGGGGTGGACACGCGCAGCAGACAGGTACCGGGCCTGGGGTGGACACGCGCAGCAGACAGGTACCGGGCCTGGGGTGGACACGCGCAGCAGACAGGTACCGGGCCTGGGCTTGACACGCGCAGCAGACAGGTACCGGGCCTGGGCTTGACACGCGCAGCAGATGGATACCAGGCTAAGGGTTGATATGTCCAGCAGACGGGTACGAGGCCAGGGGTTGACATGCACAGAGCAAAGAACCAGCCACAGCAGCCTTGTAAGTAGTGGCATATGTAATTCATAAAACACATTTTTTTCATTAAGAAGTCTTTTTAAATGCATAGTGCATTAAAAAATAATTCACAAAATGTTCAAAATAATTTTTCCTAAATAAAAATTTAACAGCTAAAAGATAAATTATAATGGACTTATCAATTTTATATTGCATGTTGAAAGAGTTGTCAGCCTAAGCCCTTGTAAATCACATTAGTTAAAATGAAGAAACAAAATAAATTACCAAGTTTCTACTTTTTTTATGATGCTGCTAAGAAACGGCCAGTGGATTATGGAGAACAAGGGTGACAAGATGCTAAAAAGAAAACGTTCATTCGAAAATACGACAACTTAAATACAAATTTGTCACATTTTGTGCTGGAAATGTATATTAAAGTGTCACCTAGGCAAGGATGTCATGCAGCATCCTGCTGTCTCCACGATGACCCCATCGTGATATAAAGTGGCACGATGAGGTGTTACATCCCTAATGAAAGTAATGCAGCATATTAAGTACCATGTCTACAAACTAAGCTTAAAAAGATTTTCTTGTTTGGCATAGCAGAACTTTTGCAGGATAAACGTCAAGAAACAGGATACACATTCCACAAACTACAAGCAAACAGTTCAAGTAACAAAGTAAGTAGTAGTTAAAAAATATCCGTAGCTACTATCCTGAAAAACTGTTTCAGAGCTTACATTTAACACAGTATAATTTATCGTGAGGTACTGGATTGGGTGTAGTTCTATGGCCCATAACTAACTTACATTTACAATATTAACCAATAAACAATCAGCACGGCGCACATTCTTTCAACACTGTTCAGCTCTGTAATAAAATATCAGAAATTAAGATCCAATGTGACTTCATTAACATAATAACCAAACAATAACACACAGCATCAAGTGCAACTGTAAATTATGATGTACTTAAAATTAGCAAGAATGATAACTTATGTCCAGCAGTTACACCGAGATGAGTCATTTACTACTAAAAACATCAGGCAGTATACTGAGAAAACACTCATTTACAAAACCAACACAAAGTGCACACGAGAACATTAAAAAAACAGAAAGGAATAAGGTATTCATCTCCAGGTGGCACACAGGAGAGCAAACCAAAATGTCAACACCTTTCAGTTTCTGTCTTTAGAAAAACTTGCAACAATGAAGAAGATAGAGTACTACGAACAGCAGCAACCACCAACAGCTACATAACGCTGTGCTTGGTGTTCAGTAACATTATGCAAGAGCACATGCTTAACTCAGTAGGCGAGAAATGCTTTGGACACGTATACAAACAAATCATTAACATAAATAACAATAAATAACTGAGCGGCTAAGAAAGTACCTTTTGTGAGTCTGAACATATATAAAAAACAAAGAGCCTGCACCTTGACTTGAGAGCAGCTTGTTTTACTGGCACTGGTGTTTGGGGATTTAGCCTACTGCATAACCGTTGTAGACCCGCTTTAATGGTATTAATATACAATCTGGATGAGCACAGACCTACGTTGCATATGCACTTTAAGTGATTAGCAGCTTCTCTGTGATGCCCTGCTTTACACTGGGCCAACACAGCTTTCCATGTTAATGGACGGCATGGACTCCGTCATACAAGTGTCAGACGCGGATCAGCCAGAGAAGTTCTCCCCACGCGTGTTTACACAGGGCACAACCTGGTCCAGCAGCGCCTCATCAAAGCCCGCGGCATGGGCGTTGGGGTAGAACCAAGGGTGATCGAGAATCTCGCGGGACGTGAGACGTTCGGCCGGCTCTTTCCGCAGCATGCAGTGGATGAGGCACCGGGCCCTGGGGGTGAGAGTCTCCGGGATGCTGAACTGCCCACGCCGGATCTTGCTGAACAATGAGCCTGGCTCAACATCATGAAAAGGGTAGCGTCCAACCAGGATGGTGTAGAGCATGATGCCCAAGCTCCACACGTCAGCAGCCTTGCCCGAGTACGTGCCCCTTGAGTTGAGGACCTCTGGACTCACATAGGCCGGGCAGCCGTGCTTGTCTGACAGGGAGTCATCATTGCCTTTCAGGACGTACGCTTCCTCCAAGCTCTCCAACTTTATGAGGCTCCTGGATAACAGCGCGAGTTACTACAAAACTCACACTTTATCCTAACATAACACACTTTTAAGTGCAATATTACAGAGACTAAGCATTTCCCAATTGTTGTGTAGATTAGAAAAAGAAAAAAAAAAAAAAAACACAGAACTAAGCAGCCATCAAAATGGTAAAACATGATATGGAAACTGCCCAAAACCATGCATAAATCCATTAGTAGCCAAAAATAATAGTTAATCCAGATCAGTGGTACGGGCACGTACACGGGCACATGATGAGTGGGTTTCTTACTCATGACAAAAATAATGAAAGACCAGATTTCAGCATCGAAGCCCAGCAGGTTTGTGCACTTCATCTGCACAGCTGAGAATGTGGAGCTTTGGTTCAACACGGTGTAGCAAAGCCAATGGACAGTCTCTGCTTGGTTGCCAAGCAACAGTTGCAAACCAATACACTGAGTTTAAATCTAAACCTGAAATGCAATGGCTACGGTAATATTATGCAGCAATTTCAGAACATTTGTACTCGATTCATAGGGCTTTAGAATATATGCAATGATTTAAATTACTGTTTTTTGCTGCAGATGTAGAGTAATGCATGCTGAAGATTACATGGCAAGTAAAGTGGGTAACTACTGACTTATAAATGACAATTCGAAAAATCTGTGTTTGACAACTAGCAATTTGTCCTATCTTTCATTAGATTTCCCATTACTGAACACTTGGGACATGTTCAGAAAGTCTGAGTGAAACACACAGTTAATTCGACAGTCCAGTGTCTGACTGGGGGCACAGTGGAAAACCTCACCTGTCCTTGTTTGTGAAAACAAACTTTCTGAGCTTGAGGTCTCCCAGCACCAGTCCGTTGTCGTGGCAGTGGGCGACGGCTGACACGATCTGATGGAACAGTCCAGCAGCTTGGTCCTCACGCAGCCGCTTACATTGCCGCACAAACGAGTGCACGTCCCCGTGGCTCCTCTCGAAAAACACATATGCAGACTCGTCCCCCAAGATAATCTCCACGATCTGGTTCAGATTTTTGTGCGCTGAGAGGCAGAAATAGGCTGCCAACGACTCCCGATATTGAATTATGTCAAACACCTGAAAGGGCAAAGCCACAGTTACTGTTTACCTGACCAGCATGCATGCATATTCTGACATATCTCAGTCCTTCACATTAACAATCCTCAACATTAGACAAAATATCATATTATTGGACAGAAAATTAATGATTTATGACAAAAATAACGTAAGGCATTGACAAAATGGCAAAGAATCCACAGTCATTACTTCGCAAGTTGTAAAGTGGATGGCACGGAAGTGATCTATAATCAAATTGACAAATCTTAAATCTGCCCTTGGATTTGGGTAACTATAGTACACAGAATGTTCACACTGGCGACTATATTATCGCAGAGAGTGAGGCTAGCAAGTACAAGCGGAATCTTGACGTTAAGATTTAATATTATAAAAATCCATTATCCGCTGCTCTGTTTTTGCAGGGAGGAGAGCGATTAATTCATTAAGACACCCCTCTGAGCCTTGCTGAACCTGACAGAACGCACTACTGCGTTACCGATTAGGTGAGCCGACACTTATTTACGGTTTGCTCACAGGATTTCTTGTATTACGTGCCATTGGATTACACTACAAGACCGCCTTAGTGTAATATACAGTGCTGCTTATACAGAGTAATAATCATTTAAATAGATGATGTTAGTCAGTCAGTTCAGCACTCTGATGTTTGCCAGCATACTAATGAAGGCTTTTATGTATATTTGGAACACATGGAAACAGGCGGAAATGTAAACTGAGCACTGCTGCACTGGACATACTGAACGAGCACTGCTGCTGCTCTCTGAAAGACACGAATACCAGTACTAGAGTGCAGTAACAAGACACATGGCACAGGAGACTCATAAAGATAATAACCTTCACTAAACAGATCCAAGTTAAGATCCCAATTAAGTTACGTGGCTGAATTGTAAATATAATATGGTACCTCTGTTAAAGGAACAACTTTCTAGCCTTTCGGAAATGTGAACACAATTGAGGTTATTGTTTCAAACACAAACTTTTCATGCTCATTTGGGACAAGGTAAAACTTGGCATCATTAGCATTATTACCAGTTTTTCCCAGCATCTTTAAAGCACCAACTAATCGCTTCTTTATTTTGTTTTAAATACAGCAGCGCTGATATACGCTATATTGCGCATGGTTTACCATCTTATATGTACATAAAATATTTATTTTGCATGGACGCGGAAGCGTTTCAGCCCATGTGCTCATGATCTAACCATCTGTAAACGTGACCTTACAGGTGCAGCTGCCTCATTTACTGACTGTTTGGAAGATGACACGTTACAATCTGTTGCAAAAATCAGCAAATGTAGCTTCAATAAATTAGGCATGGAGCCATTAGTTAAACAATAGGCGGATGTTGTGTTAAATCTTACCTTACATATGAGTTCTTCTCCGCTGTGCAAGTGCACGGCTCTAAAAACGCGCTCTCCCTCGGGGAGCTCCAATAACACGTACTTCCCAATGCAAGAAACGGTGTGTGACAAGCCGGCTGTTTGCGGAGGATTAGGCGATCCCAAATTAGGACTGAAACTTTGAACTGACTCACTGTTCGTCAAATAGGACTCCTCGAAGTCATGCGTTTTTTGCCTCCATCTTCCATAGCGTGTCACGTTAACGGGATGTGGTCTCCGTATGTTCATTGGTGTTTCATAAATACCGAAAGCTTGCTTTGCACAAAATTTGTATGCTGATCACGAGATCCAAATTATGTGAATGTAAATTTCAGCCGTGTCCCTAAAACACACTCAGGACATTTCACACCCGTACGGCAGCTCAAACACCGGGCGCGTTGCCGTATCCTGCACTGCGCGCTCTCGGCAGGTCGCAGCGCTCAGCGGCGCTGCAACATTTAACGTGTTAGGTTAAAAAATAAGAATGGACGGTTAAAAAATCGATTGCTTGTTTTTTCAAATAATCCTGAACACTTTCCAAAAATTGAAACGCTTACTATAAAAAACCTCAATCGGTACACATTAGTTAGCTTTGTGGGGGGAAAAAAAAACAACTGAACTGGGTGAATTTATTTACGATCCACAGCCTTAATACCACACTGCTAGGCATACAGATTGATACTGAACAGGTACCTAATTTATATATGTATATAATTGTGTAATTTGTAAATTTCCCGTTACAAGTAGCAACTATACAAAAGTTGCTGCACTAAATCCATATGTCTTTGGATTCACAATAATTATACAAAAAATCTGCACGTCACACGTATGAACTACCGATGATGGAAACAAAGCAATCAAAAGCAAAACAGTACTTTAGTTTAACCGCAAAACACAATACAATTATAGCTAAAAAAAGGGCAGATACTGTATGTTATTTAAGCCACTTTATTACATCGGTGTCAGTGTACGTGATGTTCACTGCCTTTCACGAATTATGCCACTTCTAGTACTAAATTGAGTGCGTACCAATCCTCTAAAGCAGTGGTCCGTATGCTTTTACAAAGTAGAAAATGTGATTGTTTTCAAATGGAACAAAATGGTTATTTTGGATTTAAATAATTTAAAGCAACTCATGAAGTAGCAGCATTAAAATAAAGTATTTTTGAAATTTTGAGTTTTCTATATGAAAGACATATGGCTGCCGTTGTCATGTCACAGCCATGACAGTTGGCTGCTGGATGCTGTCCAGTGCTCTCTGTCTCATGTGGCACACAACAGACTAGTCCCTGGTAAGTCCATGCCATGATGTTGTAAACCTCCTAAAGTACCTTTAACATGCGGGTCTCCTGTGGCAGTCACTGTCCTGGGGTGGGCTGTCACATCACTGTCCTGGGGTGGGCAGTCACGTGACAGTGACTGCCCCCCCCAGGACAAGGACTGCACTAAACATGTTACCAGAGCACGTTTAAGTGTGGTTTTGACATTGTACTCCCTGAACTGACCTGTTTCCAGTCCACCCTTTAATTTCTACAGGAAATGTGTGTTGGTTTTCTATCCTACCAAGGCATATTGCTTGTTTTCACCCAGCAGCCTCCCCTGGCAGCTCAGAGCAAAGTCACCTCCCCGACATGCCATTCAACACCATGACTACAATTAATGAATATGAGGAGTTCTCACACATCCTGACCTTCTCCTCTCCAGCCACTCCCTTCCACCTCTAGTTGTCTTCATTATCGCGTACAGCCTTTCAGTAGTAGCCATCTATACCCTTTCTCTACTTCCTATCCTAACCGGTCCTCAACTAACCACCCTTGCATTACAGCTTCTCTGCCATTTTTCATCTCCATGGTATTCACATTAAATTAACCCTTAGCCTATGCCTATAACAGCTGTTCCTCTGTATCGTGTCTGTCTGAGTGTGTGCCTCCTTATCCTGTAACAGCTGGGCCTCTGTATTGTAAATATGTGTCTGAGTGTGTGCCTCCTTATCCTGTAACAGCTGGGCGTCTGTATTGTAAACATGTCTGAGTGTATGCCTCCTTATCCTGTAACAGCTGGGCATCTGTATTGTAAACATGTCTCTCAGTGTGTACCTCCTTATCCTGTAACAGCTGGGCCTCTGTATTGTAAACATGTGTCTGAGTGTGTGCCTCCTTATCCTGTAACAGCTGGGCCTCTATTGTAAACATGTGTTTCAGTGTGTGCCTCCTTATCCTGTAAAAGCTGGGCCTCTGTATTGTAAACATGTGTCTGAGTGTGTGCCTCCTTATCCTTTGTGCTCTGTGATACATGTACTGTCCTTGTACTCTCTGCCTGCTTCACTTACATAGGCAGACAACCAGACCCAGTCTACACACAAAGGAGGTTATGTATGTAAAGGTCTACATCTCGTACCTGGTGCTGATTCACTAACTTACCTTCTGGTGTCCAGATCACTGCTGCTCAGCACAGTTGTGGAGACCGCACAGACGTGAGTCAGTTTGAGCTGCTGGACTTACATATCACTAGTTTTACTTAAAGTTTTACAATATGCAAAATGCATTTTATGTGCAAGCGGTGTATGATTATACATACATATTGGATTTTAAGTGAACAGATAGACCCCTCAGAATGAAAAAAGTAAGAGCCAAGAAATTACATTTTCATTTTATTGAAAAATGAGTCATGCTAGGGTAATTCCAGTGTTCTAATTAGGCACAGTAAGGAGCCCTTGCACACGCAGTTATTGCTGTGAAGTGCTTTTTCCTACTTAAGCAGCCCACTCCCTCGGTTTCCCTCTTATTTAACATATTGCTAAGTGGAAACTGAAAACTGAGCACACGATGGCTCTCTGTACCTTGTCTGAAGGGCAGAGATAAAGAGATGTTCCCCGCCAGCAGTTATGGAAGGCAATATGCAAATCTCTGAAACTCTGGCCTACTGTTTCCATATTCATGGTCTCTTTGCCTTTGGCTACACGTTTCTCTTCTGGCTGGTAGTTTACAACATCATGGCCTTTCTTTGTGCCATCAGCTCTAGCTACAAACACAAGAGAATCATGCCAGATAAACATCCCATCATGCCTGACAGCTGGCCAGAGTCATGTGTTCTTTTAATTAATATGTTCTGACTTTTGAGGTCAAGGGTCACCTGTCAAAAAGAAAAAAAAAACAAGGTGTTTCAGCTGGACTGCTTCAGCTGAAGCTCAGCTGAGTAAGTGGCCCAATAGTTAACACCAGGACAGCAGGATCTCTGCAATAAAAAAACAAGAAAATAGTGCCAAGTCCCCACTGGCGCATCACTTTTAATGGCCTTTTGGAAGCAGAAGCAGCACACCGGAGGGATCATCACAGGTTACAGGAGGACTGAACAGGTCTTTCAACAGGCCGGATGTGGGGAGGATTTGGGCCATGGTGCCAGACTGGGCAACATGCTGCCCTCTCCTGTCTGTCCAAGGCTTCCTGATGCCATCATTGGTCCAGTGTCCACACACACACACACACACACACACACACACACACACACACACCGGCATCTGTGTTTTCGCTGCATATTGTCTTCTGTCCCTCCTAATTAAAGCACTAAGCATTTCAGTGCATGAACTTTAAACACACGTTCTCTTAATACCAAAGTTCTGCAACTGATGATGCCAGTTTTTAATGGACTTTCCCAGTAAAGCAACTAGACTATGAGACCCACAAAAAATTCAATTTTGTTATTATTTACCATGTCTCCAAAACTACTGGGGATAAATTAGTAGATGGGCTTTTCTTGCACACATAAAAACTGCTAGTGAATTCTCTAAAGTAAAAAAGATAGCACTGGATGTTAAACCAAGAGATCCAAGAGTGCTCTGAAGGGACTTCGCAGCCATCATGTTGCTAAGAGCAAGTCACAGATGAGAGGTCACAAACTGGGCCATTAAACAGCAACACAGTTTTCACGCGCTCCTCACAGCACGCCTCAGGGAGATGGGAAGGGCTGCCACGGCAACCATGTATGCTACGGTTTCAGTGAGATGCACGTAAAATATTCATGTTAATGTGAATAGTGCCCAATTATTCCACAAACAGCAGAGCTACAACATCTCTGCATTTTATAAACTGAGTATGATACATTTATGGGATTGTTTGGTCAAATGGAAAGTACAACCTTTCTTCAAAGTAACCCATGATTTCTGAACTTGTGCAGTTTGTCTTTGTCACTGAGATCCAACAGCTTTATAGGAAACTCAGTTGGCATCGCAGGCAGTTAAAGCAACACGCATCCATAACTGCTGATTTTGAATTTACCTTTTCATGGTCACGGTACACACTTCAGTGTTTGCTAAAGCAAACACACTTCTTTAGGAGGGGGGTGCATTAGCACCAGTAGCTGCTCCCACACATATGTGACCTGACCCCTGCATACCACACATGCCTACAGGTCCCCTGATGATCTAAGCCCTGCCCCCTGGCCCTGCTGAAGTTGGTTGTTAGGAGGCAGACCTCCATACACAAAGAGGACAGGAGAAGCACACCATATTTATTTACACAGCTTGAAAAAAATTACCATTAACATTTAGCAATGAACCAGCAAGAGACAACATAGTACTTCACTCAAATTTCATTATTTAGTACAAGTACAATGCTTATTACAGGTTTATCACATTTAAAGACAAACACAAAAAAACACAAACACGGCAGAAGTTCTCAACAGCAAATGCTATTAAAGGGGAGTCTGAACTTTGACAATGAATACCACTTTACATCACAATGTGATTCACATCAGTACTTTTAACAACACGCACACGACCATGAACAGTTAATTAAAACTTAATGTGAATGATGAGTTGTCATAGCAATATTACTCAGAACTGAAAACAACTCCTTGGTTGTTAGGAAAACTTGATAGAAGCACAAATACAGAAAAGAAAAATACAATAATTGTCAATCCAATGGCTGAACAAAATG
This sequence comes from Chitala chitala, assembly GCA_025773905.1. Taxonomy (NCBI): domain Eukaryota; kingdom Metazoa; phylum Chordata; class Actinopteri; order Osteoglossiformes; family Notopteridae; genus Chitala; species Chitala chitala. Next base: position 35,481 of record JABJVR010005888.1, on the reverse strand, counting down.
TTTAAATGTAAAATATGTTTATTCCACATCACCTTCTGACATTGTAATTTTATTCATTAAAAAAATCTCATTTTGATACTATCACATTTGATATGGTTGTGCTATATACTTATTTAATACGAACTTTTAAATCATTCCGTTTACAATCTCTCAAAATAAATACAAGTGTTGTGACAAAAAATGTTTAAAATAACATTAAAAAATATAATTATATTTTGGTGGAAATTGTATTTTAACATGTAATTATTGAATTTGCTTATTTTTAACATAGACCAGCTATAAAAATAAAGAAAGGACTGTCCATAACATTAATTACATTCCCAAAATAATATCAAATTCCATGGGAAAATCAGACAGTAATGTACAGATGGCTTGTAACCTTGTTAAAAGCCCTTAAAATATAGATGACTCAGATGACTGCTATGCTGAAGTAAAATATTATTTCTGTTAAGAGAATAAAATGGGGCAGTGGTGTAAAAATTTAAAGAAGGGTAGATGGCTAAAGGCCCTAGCCTATCAGGGTCCTCTTTAGGTTTCACACTTTGGGGGGGCCGGGATAAATAGGTTTGTTTGCCACTGTGGTTAGATTAAAATAGTATAAATGTTCTATTCTTTGCCATCCTGAAAACAGGTTTTTGTCTCCTTCGGTCTTTCCTCTGTTACACACTTTCCTCTACAGTGGCTGAGGTAAATGTTCTGTGCCTTTGGACCAATAAGTTAATATAAAGAGCCATGTGCCAATCCTACATCTGCAGTGTTTAGATACTCCAGTTAAGCACCTTCCTCACTGACGGTTCACCCTACCAACACATATTAAGTTGTCTGTAATACACGCTGGAAGACCTTAATAACAGAAGTATCATTTTCAGTGCAGGCTTAGTCTATTCAGAACCTGAGATGTGGAAGTAAGTTAAAAATGTGTTCTGCTGCAAGTTATCCTACTTTTAAAGATAAGGACTGGACATGGTCTTTATATTGCAAAGGATTTAAAAGATGTGCACTTGTTGCTTTGTTGAAAACAGAACTTAGCTTAATGCTGCGTCCCGAGTCGAGGCGGCTGCATTGCTGCTCACTTGAGGTCTCCAGCTTCCCCCTGGATGGTCTTCTTGATACGCAGCAGCATGGTGGTCAGCCACTGGTCAATACGGGAAATGGAATCAAATTCCTTCACCTAATCAGACAAAAAGATTACTGTCACATTAACACTAGCATACACATCAAAAAAGCTTAATAAACATGAATCTGATTTTAGGGAAGGTTTGAAAGAAAATATAACTAAATACTTCACAGTTTACACCCATCAATAATCCTGTTATAGTCCTTAATGAATGCTGTACTGTATATTAACATTTCCCTTAATTTTGTAAATTCTTCAAGTACCTTACATAGAGCCTAGTGATGCCCCAATCCTGTTCTGTACAAGGCAGAGTTAAGACGCTTGTAAGTCGCTTTGGATAAAAGCATCTGCTAAATGACTAATTTTTATTAATTAAATTAATTTTAATTTTAGACGAGTACTGATTGTGCACATTGGACACCTGTACATTTCATGTGTCACACCAATATGCCCCTGGGTCCCCATGTGTGTAAGACAAACATACAAGCAGTGCTGTAACACAGCACAAGCAGTGTGGTAACACAGCGTATTCATCTCTCGTGTGTAAGACACAAACAAAGGGACAGCATGTGCTAACAGCACATATACCCCTTGTGTGTGTGCGGGCACACTTACAGCTTCAGAGAAAGCATCACTATTCTGCTCTTCGTGCGCTTCCAGAAGCTTCTGCAGAAAGAAACCTCAAGCTGATTAACTAGTAAGAGCCAGAACTGAATTGAAACGACACAATTAATAATGACTTTATAGGGTATGCTTGAGTTTTCTCCATAAAAGGATAACAAGCCCATGGCCTGAACAATATGAAGAAGAAACAGCTTTATTGTCACAGAGTACATATACACGTTATACATAAATGTTACAACAATATTGGTTCGCTGCATTTAAACCCATCCCCCTGGGGGAGCAGCGCCCAGGGAGCTAGCACTTGAGTGTGTTGCTCAAGGAAACTCAGCCTGATGTCCTATCCACTTAGCCACCAGGCCACTTGTAATGGATACAAAAATTCACTAAACATGTCTGGTGTCACACACAACTGGGCTTTTTATGGTAATCAAGAATTATTTTGAGAAATACACAGAAATCACAATAACCATTTCATTCTACTTTCTAAAAGCACTGATTGCGTAATGTTCACAGAACTAAGGCACAGAGGCAAAGGTAGAGTCTAATATGCAAAGGTTTAATGCCAAAACAAGATACAGAATATAAACTAGGACAACCAATGCCAATGAACAGGTAACATAGAATAACAAAGGACTTATCTCTAACATTAGCAATAGGCTTGAATACATTCAACAACTCCCCACATTGACACAAAGGGGAAACTTAAATAAGGACAGAACCAACAGAACACTCTTGGGGATGACTAATGACTACAACAAGACATTGACGCAGGGCTGGTAACACATAACGAAGACCTAATGCTTAGGAAAGAACAAGAGGAAGGGCGACACCTGGTGGACACAGGGACCATAGCAGGATGGGCATGACAGATTGCACAAAAAAAATAATTATGAAAACTAATTATGAAAGTCTGCATGATACACAAATTGAGACCATGGCCTAATAAGCTTAATACTGTAAAAGAAACTTTTCTTCACTACATGTTGTGTTTGTAAAGCTGCTAATGTACTATCCACTGTCCTGTGTACGTTTATGTTCAGTATGTAAGAGGCACACTTTAAATTAAATATGTACTCACCTTTAAAAGCTTACATTCTCTCGAATCAGAAAATACCGGAAACATTCTCTCATACCTTTCCAGGGCAAGCTATAATGGACAACATGTTAATTACTTATTAATGAAAGTATACTTCATGATATAAATGAGCCAATGACAAGGGCTCCAGCAAGAAACAAACACTGCTTTCAATGTGACAGCAAATACTGACAATAATACAAATCAAACCCTCAGAAATGTACCAAGAAGCTACTGAATTTCTTTAGATTGTTCCCCAATAAGTACAAAACAATACCTACATTTAAAAAAATACAAACAGAACATCTGACAAACACAAAGCGTTCCTAATAACATACATCAAAACCAATTTACGTTTAAATTCTATTAGGCAGATTTAGTCAAAAGATGCTACACAGGTACAGCTAATCACTGTACATTTCATTTTATTCATAGCACAATTACCTTTGCATTCAGTTCATCGACAACGAAGTGGCAGAGGGCAGCCTTGAAGAAGTATTCTTTTGCGTTGTGCTTCATCAATGGGTCATCCATAGCACTGGTGCCAACCTACCAAAAGAATACTAAACAACATTACCACAACAACAGAGCCTCCCTTTCCTGCCATGGAATCAAGAAAGAGTGAATTAACCACTCAAACCTGCTCATAAACCTCGATGGCTTTCTGATACTGCTCCAGCTGTGCGCAGTAAAAAGCCACTTTCACCAGACATTTGTTGCCAGAACTTAAGCAAAAACAAAAAGTACAGATGAGTTCAGTCTTAGTTGGATAACAAACTTACTGTTTCCCAAATTCCCAAACATAAAATGGTCACGATGCTAACAGCTGTTATTTAATCACTTCTCTTTAATTAAAGTACTGAACACCCCACTTAAAACAATATGCACTGGTGTAATTAACATGTTACTAGAGTAAGAAGAAACAAGGAGATGTTTCAAGAAAATGAGAAAGTCACCTTTTTGAATCTTCTCCTTTGTAATAGTCTGCTGCTTGCTCATAATGTGCAATTGCCTGAAAATAGTTAATAAAAAACAGAGATTTGGGTCAAATAACACTTGACTCATGCAAATAATTATTGTAACAGCATCCTACATCCTGCATTCAGTCCTCTATAATATAGTAGGAATAAAATTAGCACAGTGAAAGAACACAACGGCCTTGCAACATTAAAAATATACTGTATTTTCATATTACATCACAGAATGTGTATCATTCCTAATACCATAATAACGAACATATTAATGTCTGTACAAGAGTAATGATCAATAAGGCCCCATTAATGCACTTCCACAGCACTCTGGCTACTGCAATTTAACTTCTAAAGATAAGGCAACTGTAATTACTGGTACAACACATACTGGTCACTGAATAATGTTTAATAATGTCATTTGTGTACACAGACACACACACACAATTCATATTTCCCAGTTGATTTGAACTGCATGGCTCTGGAGGGAGTGAGGAAACTGCAGGTCAACCGCGCGCGTGTGCGTGCGTGCGTGCGTGTGTGCGTGCGTGTGTAGCGGAGTGTAAACTGCTATGGTGAGAATCCCCTGCTAGTTAGGACAAGAGTAGGATTAGAAGCTCGGTGTTTAGTTTAGCAGACAAATCATGTTGTCCAGTAAGTGTGTGGGCTGCAAGATCGTAACTTCGACGCCGGCCTGGGTCACCCCCGTCACATATGGGAAGAACACTAACTCCCCAATCGGAGTGCCGAGATCCTGGAGCTCCTAGGTAACAGAGCCACCCCATGATCTTGGAATAGCACACATTTGAACAGGGAAATTCACAGACACATGCTTGAGGTGATTCTCAGCAGTGAAAATGCTGGTTAACAGAAACTGTCCACACTTCAGCATCACACAGCATGAGCGTGCGACAGGCTCTCATTTACTATAAATGAGACACATTTCACCACTTCTTGAACAAAGCTGTCTGCAACACATAATCATTTAAAAGGTTCTAGCTTACCTTTTCAATGTCTATCAGTTCAGACTCATATATCTCAGCAATAGACATATGATGTCTAGCGGCAATAGTAAACCTTCCCTGAAATGAACACAAAGTTATTTGATATATGGACTATAAAACTGAATATGAAGAGTTTCCACGTGTGTGTTGTCTACTGTTCTATTGCATGAACATATGTGCGCACACACACAAGTACATCACGTGGACAGTGTTCATGGGAATTCCATCAGTTCTTAACATAGTATATTTACAGTTACTGGAAATCTTACCATGTCAGTATAGATATCAATAGCAGCACTTAAACAGTTGATCGCCTCTTTTGAGAGCATTAAGGAAGAGGAGACACTTATTAAAGTCAATTAATACCAAACTAAATACTTACAAAATAAACATTTTAAACATCATAATATTTTCATGCTTTGTACTTTATTAAGCGACTTGCTCTTTGGTACTGGAGTGCTGTCCTCTTTCACTTTTTGTTATTTTTTGTCACATACTACATAATTAAATGCTCCCTGTCTCTGTTAAGAAAATGTGTAAAAAGTGATGAAAAGGGCAAACATTTGCAATGAACCAGATTCCAAGTACTTCCGTAGCTGTAAAATGTCTACTGCAGCCAAACACGACCGTCCAGTTTGTTGAAGTCCACAGTTTGCACCATCCAGTGACACCAACACCCAATCACTAAAGACGTACAGTGTCGCCATGCTCACCTTGTGGGTTCACCTTCTTGTAAGCACTGCCAGCGTCAATGAAGCTGGTAGCCGAATCATGTTTGTGCTGTAACTGCATGTGGATCTTGGCCACTTGGCAAAAGGCATTTCCTGCAGCTACGCACGAAAGTCAAACAATCAGAAACTGGCATCTTCACCAAGAGTGATCTTTACTGGTTCCAGTATTTATACAGTATTTACTACAAATGAAAACTGGAGTAAAAAACCCTTTTATACAAGAATGTCAGTGAGAAAACATGTATCCAACAATTAGGTTATTTGGCAAAACACCTCAATAGTGATGCTGTCAGCAATGTTTTTGTATGCACGTGTAGTGATAGATGTATAAACTGAACGGTGGTTAGTTTTTAGTTAGTTACTTGGAGCTAACAGACTGAAAATGCAAAATGTTAATGTATTGTTTTTAACACCAAAATATTTCAAGAGTAGTAAAAATAGGTACCGCTCCAGTTTTTGGCCATCTTAAACATGTTGGCCGCTCTGACATACATCTCGCATGCTTCTTCTACCTTGTGACTCCCACTGAAAAAAAAAACGTACAACACAGAGACAGCTAAATTAAAATTATTATACTGATGATACTTGTAATGTTTCATTCAGTTAATAGTAATAACACAGTAATATTACATGCATCGATCACCATGCAACACAAGCTCAACATCCGTGTGTAGAAGCCGCACGACATCAGGTGTTACATATTACAATCACATACGATGCGGCCATCGTTTCTCTTCACGTTATTCGCTAATTTATCTCTTTATTAAAATACATGCAGCCCAATTATAATCTGTAATCCAATTATTATAATCCAATTATAAACAGTTGTAATTTTATATATGAGCAAACTGCCGTTACACATCTTGTATGTAGTTATCTACCCATTTTGGCAATAACAGAATTTCAAAATTGCAAGGATTTGCTTATCTCGTGTAACGACACCTATCAGTGAAAACCGTGTTCACGTTTGGACACATTTCTCTGCTTCACATGGTTGTAACCCTGCGAGCTGGTGAACATCTCGGACCATCTCGTTTTACCCGAACATCCCTCCCAAGAGCGAGGCAGACGATTTCATCTTCTTCTCCGCTTCAGCCATCAGCTGAAGGGCTTCCTTTTCTTTGGCGGCGTTGTCCATTTCTGTATGGCAACCGGCGTGTTTAATGTTATCAGCTATAACCTGCTATGATGTCAGATTACAAACAGCAATATGGAAAATGTGAGAAATATTCCATAATCTTTCCGGTGTTACTGCTCCATGGACCCTCTAGTTCCGGTTCCTAAATATAGTATGGTTTTTACATTTCTATTGACAATTCACATCTATTAAACATATACAACGATGAAAGAAAACAGGTATTTCTAATATTATGAATATCGAGTGCACTTTTGTAACTATTACACATAAATGTGGATTCTGTGCGAACCAGGCATTTAGGTTCCGTCAGTTAAGAATCAAGCTCTTATTGTAGCTCATTTAACCGTATTGCGTGAACCGGGGCAAGAGGAAAGGGGGCAGCAGTAGCATGTCTCACTGAGAGCTGTCCTGCGGCTTCCTTACGTGTCTTAATAAGCAAATGTCTCATTGAGAGCTTTATTATTATTATTATTATTATTATTATTATTATTTTATTTTTTTTTTTTTATGTATACAAAAGCAAATAAAACAAAAAATTGAACATAATATATTATACAGTCTCTACTCATATGACATTAACCTTATAAAATAAAGACAAATAAAAATAACTAAAATAGAAATAAAATAAAATAAGTGAATAGAAAGATGAAACACAGACGCTCACTAATGAAAAAATGTATTTCATATCAACATAAAATAAAGCCAGGGGGTCAACATTCAAGAGTAGATATCAGACTAAGAGAACATATTAAAGTTCTTACAAATGTTATATAATTTCACAGCTTTTTTAAATTTTTGCTGTGTTGTATGTTGTTCATGTGTCTTCTAATATCATTCAACAGGGGTCTCACTGAGAGCTGTCCTGCGTCTTCCTTACGTGTTATAATAACCACACGTTTCGTGCTGTGTCTTTTGAATACACTGACACAACACCCTTAACGGAAAATCACTTACAGTTTTAAAACGCGGATTTGGTGAAGAACTGACAGCTACAGTAGTTATTTTTTAGTGACCGTTACTTACTCCGCCTGCACGGTGGTGATGTGGCGCTGTGGGCTCACAGCCGTGACCGTTACACACTCCGCCCGTACAGTGGCGCTGTGGGCTCCCAGCCGTGACCGTTACACACTCCGCCCGTACAGTGGCGCTGTGGGCCCCCAGGCTCTGGGCACCGCCATCAAAACACATAGAAGAAGTGTAGAAGCGGTAAATATGAACAGGTTCTTTTCTAAGACCTAAATCCCACTTAATTTTATGCATAAAGGTAAGTATGTAGTTTAGGTTATATAGTTATAAGTTTTTTCATTTTTTAATTAGTAAATTTGTGATTCATCGTTTGTATTTTTAGTGTAATTACTTGTCAGGGATTTTAGCGCAGTCGCTAGCTGTCTTATTTGTTTTGAACCTGGTGTTACTTTCACAGCTGGGAACTTCATACGGATTCCATGATTATTTATGATATTTGAAGTCACAACGAAATTTAATATTCCAGTTGTTTACCAAATGTCACTGATAGAGAGATATTGATACAGCCACAACGAGTAAATATAGTAAATTCTTGTATTTATTTTGCACCCCATTCACATCCACTTTTGGGTCGAACTAAAGGGCAACAAGGGGATGAGTGGGAACAGGGGGTCCTGGAACAAAGGTGGGCGGACTCAGGGAAACTGGAGAGGAGGAACAGGTGGAAACTGGAGTAGGGGTGGAGGTGGCGGACGCTGGAGAAGTGGTGGTGGTTGGAGAGGAAGACCATGGAGAAGAGGATACAGCGGTTCAAAATCAAACTCCACAGAGCGAGGTAGCGCGGTTATTTTGTTACGATGTGGTGATCATCAGCCTTGGCATGCAAAATAGCGTCAAATTTTCTCAGCAGTATGTCTGCCCTGCTGCTTAGCAACATCTGAGTGAAACTGATGTGCATTTCGGAAGATCTGAAATGAGATACGTGGATTTTATTTCAGTGCATGAGTTCCATAGTCTCATTAAAAGACTTTTAATTTTATTTATTTCTTGTTTTATTCCCTTGTGAGGGCTTGGATCACAGCAGCCCAAGGTCACACACACACACCTGAACGAGAAGTGTCCGTACAGAGGATGGAGACTCTACTTCTCTGAAGGTGCACTGTTATCATTTCTGGTGACATTTTGTTGAAACTAACTGTCTTGAAGCAAATTTATGCTTTTTGTTATCTAGAGTTATTTTAGCAAGTTTTGTCATTTGATAGTTATGATTATAGCAGAGTGGTTTTAGTAAGTAAGCAAGAAAGCATTTAATGGATGCTTTAAGAATTTTTGTCACTTAAGTGTATGTTGTATTTTTAAAATTCCTGTCAGGTTTCGTGGAAAGTTCACCATATGTCCACAAAATTCAGGCATTTGAGCATTACTTCTCCTCACGACTGGAGCTGTATGACAAGGTATGAATGTTATATTTCTTCCTGAGTCCGTCTAAAGTCAAACAACCATGGAAATATATATTTATGTTCTGAAGATGTTACATCATGTGGAAATAATGCATCTGCTTTGATTATTTGATTATTTTACAGGATGAAATTGAACGAAAAGGTAGTACATTAGTTGATTATAAAGATCTTCTTCAGGATGAGCGGCTGTCCTTGGCCATGCCTGATCTAGCTGCTGAGTTAAAAGACATGCCTGAGAAGTTACTGGACTGTCTGGGTCTGGCCATCCACCAGGTTTGATAGCATTTTTTGTAATTAGCACTTAGAGATCTCCAGGGAAAACCAGGGGAGTTGTTGAAAATAACAAATGGCATTGCCTTACTGGAATACAGGTGCTCACTATGGATCTGGAAAAATATGCAGCAGAATTGCAAGGTCAGGAGGGCCTTCCTAGTGGAACAGTGGCAGTTGTGAGCATACCTTACATCAATGCCAGGTAGTAAAGCTGATTTATCTGACAGTGAAGCTTTGTGTTTCCCCTCGTACACAACTACTGCAACTCGTAGACTGTAACAGTTTAGGTAATAATGAATGATAATTTTTAAAGAGTTTTCAGAATTGAAATTAAGTTTTCTGGTGGCTGTATGCTTTTTACAGCAAAGTTGTATAAACAAAACTGTTTGCAGAATTTATAACTTTGAGCCACTCACAACTCTGAAGATGCTGAAAGCGAACCTGTATGGCAAATATGTAGCAATCCGGGGCACCGTTGTGAGGGTGAGCAATATTAGACCCCTGTGTGTGAAGATGGCCTTCACGTGCAATAGCTGTGGAGACACACAAAGCCTTCATCTGCCTGATGGCAAGTTCACCACACCCACCAAGGTGTGTCTTCCCCTCCAGCTTTGTCATTACATGTGTGCCTCTGACTGATCCCTGTTAATATTGTTTGACATTTTAGAAAAGCCATACTTTAATGTTATGAAAGCATCATATATGACCAGCAATCTGGTCTTTAGCTTTGCAGATATTTTTCCACACTTACCAGTACATTTTAGACATGTATGCCTTTTAAATCCTGTGACTGTTTTGATGGTTTTTAAGGGCAAATCCAAGCACCTCACTTGCTTATATTTTCTCCTCCCAGTGTTTACAGGCAGAATGCCGAAGTCGTTCATTTACTGCCAGCAGAAATTCACCTCTGACCCTCACCGTTGACTGGCAGACCATTAAGTGGGTGTTCAGTTTTTTCTTGTGTGTGTGACAGTAGTGCCCTTGTTCCAGTAGACTGCACGTTAAATAATAACCACATTGTTTTACTTTAGAACATTCAAGATAAGATTTTTCTTAAGATTATTTTAGAAAAATGGTGTCAGTGGAAGTGTGGTGTGTCCAACTGTGGAGCTGATAACATGTCCTTTAGAGTTCAGGAGCTCATGTCTGATGACCAGAGGGAGGCCGGGCGAATCCCTCGCACCATAGAGTGTGAGCTCACGCAGGACCTCGTGGACAGCTGTTTCCCTGGAGATATGGTGACCATCACAGGTGTAGTCAAAGTAGCAAATGAAGAAGGTGTGTGAGCTGCCTCTCATTATCCTGTGTAAAAATGTGCAGTTGGTGTGACCTGGGGCTAGATGCTACATCTAGGTGCCTTTGCTGTGTTGGTTACTTGTTAAAGTTCACTTTTTAACGAGAAACCTTCAAGTGATAATTGCACCTTTCACTTGAGAACCTCATAATAAAAGGCAGAAAGTGTGTTGGGCCTTACTAGCATGATTATGGTGAATGAAAAGGAGATTCTCATGTCTTCCAATGGGCATGTCTTCAGGAGGCGGACGGCAGAAGAAGGACAAGTGCATGTTCTTGCTGTTCATCAAGGCAAACTCGGTGAGTAACTCCCAGGGACAGAAGTCAAAGGAGGCGGCTGAGTCAGAGGCCTATGGAGCTCCTCTGGAATTCTCCCTCAAAGACCTGTATGCCATCCAGGAGATCCAGGCGCAGGAGAACCTCCTCAAGCTTATTGTCAAGTGAGAGTTGCTTTGACTCAGTACAGCTAAATTTTAATACATGTGTGATGTATTGTAATCTCTGTATGATGATGTTTCCAATAAAATAGTTTGGGACACTGTTCTGAAAAGACTGTATATTTGTTTGTGTAACTTGTACATTATGTTTTGCAGTTCACTGTGCCCAGCCATTTATGGTCATATGGTGAGTGTAGTTGCATTGCTGTGGCTGCTGCTTTTCTATAGCCAGCCCTGTGTTTATGTACCATGTCGTGTGTCATGTTAAGAGCTTGTTCTGTTCCAGCTGGTGAAGGCGGGCTTGGTTCTGGCTCTGTTCGGTGGCTGTCAGAAGTATGTGGATGACAAGAACCGTATTCCCATTAGGGGAGACCCACACATTTTGCTAGTGGGAGACCCCGGTTTGGGCAAGAGTCAAATGTTGCAGGTATGTTCCTTTAATGTTTAAATACATTTAATTTCTGTGGCACTTTCTGACCCAATTGCTTTTCAAGTTGTGTTGAAAGGCTTCTGTCTCTGTTTAATCTGACTTTTCTAATGGAAATTTTCAGTTTACTTTGCAAATGTTTGCTGCTTGTCTCCCGTTGGACCAACTGGGATATGGAGTTTTGAACAATCTTTCAGGCCGTGTGTAACGTTGCCCCACGTGGTATCTACGTTTGTGGAAACACAAGCACAGCGTCAGGACTGACGGTGACGCTGTCTCGGGACAGCGGCTCTGGAGATTACGCTTTGGAAGCTGGAGCTTTGGTCCTAGGGGATCAAGGTAGGTGCTCACTCCAACATCACAGCTGGTGATCTGAGTTACCACGTTCACACTGTTAATTGGCTTGTGGTATATCTAGTGTATGTACAGTAATTATTTACAGTTATTTATGATAAAGTGATGTCTCAGGTATTGTAATCAGTTTTTGACTGCTGCACTAACATGCAACAAATTTGTAATTAAATTGTTCTGTGTTTTTACAAGGGAGAAAACTGGAATAGCTTGGGGGAATAATAGAACAAGTATTTTTAATGTAACAGTGGTAGGCTTGTATATTCAAAAATTAAAACCAAAGTTTGGCTTACAACGTTAGTGACTAGGTGAAAGACGTGTATGGTTTCTGTGCGTAACGGCAGCCACACGTGTGCCACAGGAGTGTGCTGCATTGATGAGTTTGACAAAATGGGCAGTCAGCACCAAGCCCTGCTCGAAGCCATGGAGCAGCAGAGCATCAGCCTGGCCAAAGCTGGCATCGTGTGCTCTCTGCCTGCCCGCACCGCCATCGTCGCTGCTGCCAACCCGGCCGGGGGGCACTACAACAAGGCCAGGACCGTCTCCGAGAACCTCAAGTACTCTTTCAGCATAAAACGCCTCAGAAATGTGCATGCGGTCTTCTCAAAAAAAACTGATGTGTCAGAACTGTAAAAACGGTGTTAATGTTGATGTGACAGAAACGCCAATAACAGTGGTAGTTTTTGGGTAGTGTTATGAATGCAGAATAAGCAGACTGATCACCAAAGGATAGTGGTTTTTACAATGAAACTCCTGAACTTTGTCAGTTATTCTGTACTGGCTTGTATTGTTATATCAGTGTTTTCTGGTCTAACAATGACACACAACCCTTTCTTAACAGATGGAAAATAAGGTGTTTTATTTAACTGGGTTCTAATAATTGCTGTTTGTGGTTTTTGTTTGTTTGTTTGCTTGCTTTTTTGTGTGATTGTTTGTATTTCCTCTAGGATGGGTAGTGCACTTCTGTCCAGATTTGACCTGGTCTTTATCCTGCTTGACACCCCAAACGAGGACCATGACCACCTGTTGTCTGACCATGTGATAGCTATGCGCACGGGGAAACTCAGGGTCCAGTCCAGTGCCACTGTCACCCGGGCTGGCACAAACGAGTCCAACGTGTCCATACTGGAGATGGTCGGGGACACACCCTTGTCTCAACGGCTAAAGGTAGCGCTCACTCAGAGCTGTTAAAATATTTAAGATCACAATGTTCACCTTTTGGTTTGAGCTTTTTTATGGTTTTGTTGGCTTAACATTTTAATACCTTCCTATATAACGGAAAATTCTCAATTCTGTTTCAGCCACCAACCAGACAGTTACATCTGTTAATGGAATTTCTCATAAACATAATATTTATTTATAGTTTACTTTTACATTCCTGAATTTTTTCTTTTTTTAAGTATATTGTTGACAGGCTGCAAAAAAACAAAAAGACAAAAACATTAATAATGGTGTACTTGTTATAATTTACCATTATCTATAGAGGTACAACACTGGGATAGTTAAAGTACATTGTTGACAGGCTGCTCCTGGAGAGACCTTGGACCTGATCCCCCATCAGCTTCTGAGGAAGTACATTGGCTATGCAAGACATTACGTCCAGCCCAGGCTGTCTGCAGAAGCTGCGCAGGTGCTGCAGGACTTCTACCTGGAGCTGCGCAGACAGAGCCAGTGTACAGACAGCACCCCCATTACTACACGCCAGCTGGAGTCACTCATAAGGCTCACCGAGGTAACCTAGTTAGCATAGCACCTGAAATGCATACACAAAAGCCATGGTCTGCTTATGTATGCGAAAATGTACACGTTTCATAATGCTGGTAACAGGAGCAATAAAGATACATGGCAGCAGAATAAAATTACTTCTATGTAATGTGTACAAACAAATTTTGTAAAAAATAAAAAAAATAAATTGTCCATTTTGTTTTCTCATGTCACATTTTATATCAGTGCATGCAACACCTATCTTTCTCTGTACTTCAAGTTATAAGGCAACTTCTAGTTCTAATGTCATGATTCTGAAAAGCATGTTTTTTAAACTGCTGGCTGTGTTGAAGGCAAGGGCGAGGCTTGAACTACGAGAACAAGCTATGAAGACTGATGCTGAGGACGTCGTGGAGATCATGAAACACAGGTACGTGGAGACGCCATGTCCTTCATTTGCAGAAAAATTATCAGAACGCAAGTCATTATCTTAAAGGTATCACAATTTTTGTGATTCTTACATTGCTGAATTAAGTATTAATAAATTCAGTGTTAATTTTATGCTTCATGTAATCACTGTAAACTCACTAAAGTATTATGAATCCATTGTTAAAACAACTTACTGCACATTAGTATCAGTATTACCATAAACTTTATCTTCTGTCATTCACAGCTTATTGGACACCTATTTAGATGAATTTGGAAAAATAGATTTTGACCGCTCACAGCTGGGATGTGGAATGAGCAACAGGTCTCAAAAAAAGAAGTTTATTGGTGCTTTAAGCCGAATGGCTGAGCGCACCTACAACACCGTGTTTGATTACCAGCAGCTGCGCCAGGTGGCCATGGAGCTGAACATCCTGGTATGAACACAAGTTCACGTTACTGCCACCACCTGTGTGTTGATATTCACAACGTAACGAGGTTAATGTATATTTATCCCAAACTTCAGTTGTTGTAGTGCATGTTGTATCTGTGATTTACTGTTAATATGTTTGTGTATATATACACACACAATATGTTTTTATCTTTCAGGTTGCAGATTTTGAAGGGTTCATTAGTGGCCTAAATGAGCAGGGCTATCTTCTGAAAAAGGGACCAAAGACCTACCAACTTCAGACCATTTGAATGGAAATAGAAGATGCTCCGATTCGTTTTTTCGGTATTTAATGGCAGCACTACATAGTGGTGTGTTAAACGTGAACATTTTGCAGTTTGAAACTAAAGTTGTGTGTATGTTTTGTATATTTCTCAATGCAATACATGTTTCTATACAATATATATTTAAGTTAAAGTACATTCCTAGTTCTAATTATATAACAGAAAGGTATTTTAAATAAGTAAAACAGAAGTTGGAGTCTTTTCCTGGATAAAGTATACCAAACATACTGGAATGTTAAAAACATACATTGATTAATTTTCAGTGTTTGACAGTCTTTACCACCTGATCGCATTAAGGCAAAGTTATTACATAAAATATTATTTTAAACTTTTAATCTGAATTTCCATAAAACACTGCAAATACAATGGCAAAAAGCATGTTCACATTACAGTATAAACATGACTGTCCATCCGTCCATCACAACTATATATCCTGTAGAGTTGTTGTTAGCCTACAGCCCATCCCAGGCAGCCTATGGCACAAACCAGGGAGTACCTTGGACAAGGCACCAAGCTATCATATGGCCAAACCTGATGGGTAATTACAAATTACAACTGTTTTGAGGTCCTCTCCCAGGCATAAAACATAGCTGTCCCCTACAATGTGTATCTAGATGTGTACCTGTGAAGGTACGGGAGTGGACAAGTTTATATCTACTTCTCACCGTCCTGTGCCCCTGCATTGGATAACCCCTTGAGACAATTTTTGTATTCAAAGGTCTTTTGAATCCGTCCTTAGCAAAACAATATACACGTTAGTGAATATTTGAGCAGCCACTAACATATTTGAAGCTTTTCTAGCATAACGCCACTACTTAGTAGCATGTTTTTTTTTCCTTGTAGAAATACAAATCTGGATTCGGTTAAAAGATACTATAAAATACAAAATATTATAAACGCTTCTTAAATGGCAACATTATTGAAATTAAGTATTGCAATAGAAATAAATAACCGTTTATACTTTGTTGTCGGTTGCACCTATTAGAGTGTAACTTACGTAACACGTCATCACAACCTTCAAAAATTACATGACAATGAATATCTGATAGTTATGTACTTACCTACGCTGAGACCGCGGTTAGCAGCAAAAGAAACACTTTTTCTCTTTATCGCGTCGATATGAGAACAGTGCACACATCAAATCCCTGCTAACGATGTCAAGTAAATTCGCGAGTTAGAAGTGCAAACACAACAATGTAAGTGAAAACTACAACTGTTTGTGTTTTGGGTCGTGTAACCAATGGCAACAGGCACGTCCTGTCGTAAAGATACCGTCCAAACTGAAATACGACAGTTGCACATGTGAAGTGGGACAGCGCGCTTCTTCGGATTTTGTTGAGAAATGATATAAAATAAGACAAATGCCGTTTTGGGCTATTGGATGGATTAGAAAGGTTGGAGGGTTGTTTTTAACAATTTCGAAAGTTAATCGAATTCTGCGTCTGAGATGTTCCTGGCAGTTTGTAAAAATAACTTGGTAACTTGTGTGAAAAGACACATATCGAGTTTTGCAAACGTCTGCGTTGTAGCAGCTCGTCTGAGCGCTGCTCCGAGCTCAAACGTGTGGAGGTGTGCATTCACAGCACGGAGCTATAAAACGTCAAAGTTCTCTAAAACAGAGAAGTTTCGTGAGAGATTGAAAACTACGCTTTGTTCCTCAGGGAACTGGCCCAACCAGGAGCGCGTTTCTTCGGGCGAACTACATAGGTGCAAACTTACTTCTGGCCTTAAACGTCAAGGACTTTTGAAGAGTCACTTATCACAACATCTATCCTTAAATATAAGGGCTACAAAACAGGACAGCTGTTCAGTACAGAAAATTATAGACAGTTGCAGTATAGCTGAAAGTGGTTGGAGAAACAAGCGACGGAGCCCTAAGCCCCTGGCACTCCTGTCCACTTGCAGAGGGACGTCGGTGTCTTCGTGCGTCCCCCAAGGTTACAGGGGCTACAGCAGTTCGGGCTCCGGCCACACCAAATCCCAAGGAAATGGGATTTGCTCAGATCAAACGGCATCGAAGGACTGCGTTGTACCCCAGCAAAGTAAATCCCTGTCAGCAGGAGAAGAATTATCTAATTTTAAAGAACTGGTGAGTGTCTGAAACTTAAGGTTTGTTTGTACTTAGGTTCTTAAAAATTGAACAACGTACAGTGACTTCTTCACTTTTGTCGTTGACCTTAAATGATCAGTCGTGTAGCTGGCGAGTGAATGTTGGATGGACGCACGACTTGATGTTGGTTTGAATCAGCTGAGGCGGCTCATTAAATAAGATGGACTGATTAACAAGTTTTGGCAATTTTAACAAGCTGCTTTAACATGTGGATATCACGTGTGCAGTTGCTGATTAGTTTTTAATGAATTTGATATCGTTATGTGGAAATGTGTTGATTTATTTTTTATAGTATGAAAATCCGTGGACAATACCAAATTTCCTCTGCATGGCCAGAATTGGTCTGGCTCCAGTCCTGGGTTACTTGATTGTGGAAAAATGCTTCAATCTGTCCTTAGGACTTTTTGTTCTAGTTGGAGCAACTGATTTGGTAAGTTTTTTTTTTTTGAATGCCACAGTTAAAAGTATGTTATTATGCAAAGAGAAAACAACAGATAAAAAAAAAAAAACACTGTGAACAGTAGTCCCATTATTGGTGCTGTCTAATCTGTTTCCTTGACTGGCATGTAATGAATAGTACATCACTGCATACGGGTACGTTTTGCGTTGCTGATACACTACGTTTGGACTCCCCACGCCTGTTTTTGGTGGGTTCATACTAGGCACATTAAGTCATTTAAACCAAGCTGAATTTATTTAATTGGTTGTATTAATGACTGTAATTTTATTTTCTAAAATTAATGATACCATTGTTACTAAGTCACAAGTTTTCCTAATGTATTAATTCTGCAGCTTGACGGCTACATTGCTCGCAACTGGGCCAATCAGAAATCAGCCTTGGGGAGTGCTCTTGACCCACTGGCTGATAAAATTCTCATCAGTGTACTTTATGTAAGCCTGACTTACGCCAGTCTTATCCCAGGTAAGCAGAAGTAAAGTCAGAATTAATTCAGACACAGTTGCCATTTTTCTGGACAGTATCGGGTTTTTTGTGTGAAATGGAATGTGTTCAGATTTGAATTTAAACTCTGCAGCTGGAACTGGAGTCTGTTTTTTAGTTTTTGATTTATGCTTGTTTTTATTAATAGTAGACAGTGTTAGTATGACTGCCCACATGACACAGTTGTTTAGTAAATAAATCATTAGCAGTATTTGAACTCTTAACATACTGCCTGCAGGTGCCTAAATGGCCATGATTTTTTTTTTTTTTTGGTCTGGTCTCCATTCTAGTAATCAATAAGTAATATTTTGTATTTGTTTGGCAGTTCCTCTCACAATACTGGTGATAACTAGAGATGTAGCCCTGATTGCCGCTGTATTTTACGTGCGCTACAAAACAGTTCCACCTCCGGTAAGTATATCTGAAACCTGCAGGCACAAATGGGTCTGTCTGACAGAGCTGATGCAACTTCACCAGTGTGTGTGGCCTGGGAATGTGTTCTGTGTCTACAACCTCCAGCAGAATATTGGACATTTTATACTAATGGCAAGAGAATGTGAGACATTTTTCTTTTCCTTCTCCTGTAGAGAACTCTGAGCAAGTATTTCAACCCGTGTTATGCCACTGCTCAGCTCAAACCGACCTTAATCAGCAAGGTAAAGTGTCAGAGACACTTTTGTTTCTATTGCTTGCAAACATGTCTGTTGGTTCTTACACTAAATGAATCTTCCGGCATTTTCAAACCTGTAATTCGTGTGCACTAGTCCGAATCAGCAGACTAATTTGTATATTTGGTTCGTTTTCTCCTTGGTTCGGTTTCTGTTCACACTGGAAAAATCCAAGTGAACCAAAATGCATCACTACCAGTCATGTGACATTGTTCTCTCTGCTCATTGGCTAAAGAGTCTGTCCTGCTGAATAGTTCTATGAAAGCAACATGGTGAAACAGCAAAACTGGCATTTTCTCCTAACTGTAGTAATTATCTGTACTGTTGCCTCAGTTTTTTCACACTTGGGTAACACTGTTCAGTATACCGTAGAAACCCCTTCTCCTTAAGCCGTTGACTGAAGATTTTGAACACTTCAGTGTTATGAGCTGTTTGTAGGAGCTGACAGATGTTCTCATCTTCCCAAATATCTAGACGGCAATGCACAGTGTTGCTAGTTCAAGTCAGACTGCATTTCATTGTCCTGCTTACTGCTAGTGCCAGATGTTTCAGCAGTTCATGTGAGCTCTGCCACATCCCAACATGCACCTGGCTAAGGGAGCTGCTTATACATCCTGTAGTTGGTCCAGATCGAGGTTGTACCACAAACTAACTACTCCAGGGTTCGTTTGGGACCGGACCGAGACAACCTCTAGTAAAGGGCAGGGTTGGGTTTACTCCGGCGAAAACCTGTTTATTTATTTTTATAAATATAGTTTATGCCAGTTTACCCAACTTTGCACCGGTATAAACTGGCATAAAGTGGCATTAACTGGTGAAAATGGACCAAAAACATAGATTGAGCCAAGATTTTTGTCCAAAACTATATGTTTGTTGTTAAATCAAATACTCCTCATGCAAAGTGTAATATAATTGTATAAATAACAGAAACGCATGTATTTAGCAAAACTTTATTTTATTCATTGTATATCATGTCTTCAACATGTTCACAAAATATGCACATATCAATTATCTACTTATATACTGTCACAAATATTTCTACTACAAAATAATTCCATTCTGAATTTTTTATTAGTGTCACATCCTAAAACTGACAGTATAACCATGCCAACTGGCTCCATTATGGTTTGTAAGAGATTCAACATGCTTGTAAAGACATTCTAATATTTAAACGAGTTTTAACCATTGATTTAGCATATTTAAGGGTTTTTGCCAGTTTACACCACTTGGTGGTGCAAACCTATTTGCGCCAGGGTGGTTTAAACCACGGTTAAAACCGGTTAATACTACCTGTCGGCGTAAACCCTGCAACCCTGGTAAAGGGTCTCGGTGTGGTTCTTTTGGTCCTCACCCAAGTGTTTGCTGTGTTCGGACCTGTCCAAATGAACCGCACCAATGGAGGAAACGAACAAGAGTTCGATTCAACCGGACTAAACAAGTCAGGTGTGAAGGCACACTAAATCATACTAATATTGGAGCTCTGCCACTGTTACTGTAGTTTATTTCACATTTTGTTATATTTATGTTGGTCAATTCTCACAACAAATAATTTGATGGCTTTATACTTGACATTAATATAATTGCATTGTCACTGTTTTATATTTTTAAGTGGTAGTGCTTTTAAGGAAGGGTGTGGTTTTTGTCCTTATGTGTTGTTGAACCATAATTTGTGTCAAGGTTGCCATGGCCACATGTTCATGTTGTTCCTCTGAAGGTGAACACTGCAGTCCAGCTGGTTCTGGTGGCAGCGTCCTTGGCGGCTCCTGTATTTCGCTACACTGACAGCCTGGTCCTCCAGGCCTTGTGGTAAGAGGAGATGAGTGTCCACTGTTATGATAATCAGAGCAGAGTCTGGGTCTTTGTTGTGCTTCTCATGCACCACATGGTTATTACTGTCTAGCCAGAATGGTGTGATTCAACATGATGTAAGACCTGTGATGGTGGTCTACTGGGAAGGCTGCAGCTGTGAATTTAAAGGACTTCAAAAAGTGACATTATAAATTTGTCCTGTAGAAGGTGCACCACAGTAGGCTTTCAGTTCTTAATGCTCACTGGATTCTTACATTCATTACCAAATACTATTGAATTATTTAATTTCTATATACAAAGGTTATCAAGACTTTTTCTGTTTCAGGTGCCTAACTACAATAACCACGGTTGCATCAGGTTACAGTTACTACCATTATGGTAAAAAGACTGTGGAAGTTTTGAACAAGTCAAATTGATGTCATAGAAACAGCTGTGCATGTCCTGGGCACAGAAGGACTGGTGAAAAAGGTTTATTAAGAAAATCAAGTTCTACATACAACTTGTAAACATTTTTGAAGAAATTGAATCAGTGAAGTTTTAAATGTCTGTAGATTTTGTTAATATATTATACAATGTTGAAATCCAGCTGATTTTAAAAGGGAAACATCTTTGGTATGGCATTAAATTGGAAAATGTTCAATATTCATGTGAAAGCACTTGAATACAAATAAAAACAAGAAACAAGTGATTTTTGTTTTTTTTTTTTTTTTTTTTTTAACTACGTTTCATAAGTTCTTCAGCATGATTCCACAAAAAGCAAATGCAGATTTTACATAAACACTGCACCCTGAAATTGCCTAAAGAAACAGTATTGCAAGATCAGACTGATGTATATATATTTGGAGAAGTTATTAGCTAATATATAGAATCCATATAAACAATGTAGTAATTCATCACAATCACAGTCGCATGCAGACTTGGACCTTTGAAGAAAATTACAGTTTTGATAGACTTCCCTTGTGTTTTGCATGCCGGTATCGCACTTGGTGTGTGTGTGTATATATATAAAAAGTGGTCAATTGTAGTAAACGGTTAGTAATGGATGATAGTTAGCCATTAGTATCCCAATACAAACTGAATATTTTAAACGTGTCCTTCTTTGAATTATACAGTTATTTAAGCATGATTATTAACTTCAAACACTTTGTAACATTTCAAAGAATACAGTTTGTCTGCATATTTTTAAATTGGATTTACAACAAAATTGCAATAATATGTAACATTGGTAAGTAGTTAATGAAATTTTAAAGCTAAAAATTTTTTTAAAACAAAAAAAAAAACCTTTATATTGACTATTGTTCATTTACATTGTGTTCAGTAGTAAAACTGCGGTATACTTCACTGAATATAAACACAAATGTCCCAATGTAAAGGAGACTAACTTGTATTTTCACTTATCTGTCAGTTTCCTCGTTCCTAGGACGTACATGAATTGGTGCCCTGTCCAGGGTGTCCCCTAGCCTGCACCCTAGGCTTCCTGAGACAGGCTATAGACATCCATGACCCCTGAGTAGGATAAGCAGTGAACCAAATGCACACTAGACTTGTAGGGCAAAGCCCAGTGTTAAGAGGTACAGCAATCTATATCCTGAAGATGTTTGCTGTGGAGCTCGCTCTTTCCTCTTGGTTGCAGTAAGCTGGGTTAGGGATGGAGATCAGGCTGGTCAGGTGGGGACTCCCCAGGGCCGGTTTCTTCCACTGCTTATACAAACATGTGGCCAAAATCAGTGACAGCAGTGCAAACAGTGCAGCAGCCCCTGCCAGAGTGTACATATACACCTCGTTGTTGACGTTGATCACCAGGGCGGCACACACCGGAGCTGAGACACCGCCTCGGTTTTGCGCTGTTACGCAGATGTTGTATGGTGCGCCCTCCTGCAGGCCAAAGAAGGTGAACTTTCGGAATGAGGAGTTGACGCTTTCCACTCGTGAGATCCCGTGCTTCGCGTGCCGTGCCTCCACGAGGTATTCTAGTACGGGGGAGGGCGGGGCACACCACACGATTTGTGCTGAACCGTGCGTGATCTGCCCCACGTGCACAGTGGGGCTTTTGGGGGGGGCCATGTCAGAAGTCAGGCCTGGGCACAAGCAGTTTTGGAAGACTTCTGTGCAGGGTCTCTGCAGATGAACGCATGGGTCATAATTGCACATTTCACGTTTTCCGTCCTCATAATCTGTGTCACCTCTTAACTGGTCAGTGTCTGCAAACACTTCATCCACGGTGATGTGTTCGATCTTTGAATATTCCAGAGCAGGTTCCTCTGTAGTTCTCGAGGTGGTTATTGTGTTTGGTGTAAACTCACGCACCCTTTTTGTTTGAGAGGAGGGCACAGCAGTAGTGAATGTAATCGCTGTGCTGTTTGTCGAAGGTGACCGTGTCTCATCAGCCCGTTCTCCTTCTGAGTGTTTCACAGTGGGCTTCATCGTAAATACTACAACACCTAGTGTTGCAGATACAAAATCAGTTCTGTTTTCCTTTTCAGAAGATTCAGCATCAACTGTTACTGTAGATGTTGCACGTGGTGTCGTAATCGATGCTATGTCCACTGTGTGATCTAACTCCAGAGGGTGTTGGACCGTTGATACTGTAGAGGAAAACTCCCATGAGCGTTCTGTTTCTGAGTGCTCCACCTCAGGTTGCAGTGTAAATCTCCCAGCAGCCATGGTACTGAGTCCTGTCACCAGAATCCCTCCGTCGCTGTCGGTTGTCTGTGCTAATGATGTTAATTTGTCCGATTCGTGTGTATTTGGTGAAGGGAAACTTGCAGCAGCTGTTCCCATCCTTGGGTCTTGTGAACCTAGGTAGACTATCGCTGTGTCAGTTTCAGCACTGACTTCTATCAAAGGCTCCTCCGTGTTAACCAACATGTCACTGAAAACACACAAACAAGTCCTGCTAACATCCCATTTAAGCATACGTAAACATTTAAGCATTTTCAGCATGATTAATTTACCTTTATCTACACCTGATAGAGTAACATTAATACCTTCATGTATTAATGTTACTCTATCAGTCTTTTGTTTGTTAAGACCTGCTTTATCAAAATCTGCAATTTACATTTACATATTTTTCAGTTCATGCTATTGTTATTTGAAAATCCTTTTCCAAGTTTAATTGAATTGGTTTTCAGATGCTGTTTTACTCCAGATAGTCTTGAAGCAATTGAGTAACAGATGGTGTCTTATGATAACTTGCCCAATACCAAAGCATTGTAGAAATTATGTCATTCCTCGGTCATGCAGGTAAGTAAAATCTTACCTTCCTGTAGTGGCCAAAGTAGGTTCAGTATAATTTTTGGGGGATTTTTCCAGTGTTAAATCACCTTTGGCCCATCCAGCAACATACATTATTGTTATGCATCCCATAATGATAAACATTTTCATGTACTTCCTGTTAAGTAAAAAAACACAAAAATGACCAACAATAACTTTTGGGTAATTCAGCTTTTTGTTACAAACTGTTTTGCAACAAACTTAATTTCCTGCCTCTGCTGAAATTTGCAGTCTTGTAGTTAATATAAACTGTTTCCACTTTACACAGCAAGCTTCTAATTTGCTTGTAAAAGTAGTCTCACCAAAAGTGTCCCAGGACCGAGTGTCGGACGTGTGAGTGCTCAACAGGTGATCTTTGAGTAGGTTCGGTGGTCTCGTGAGTGTTTCTGCCCTGCCCTGCCGCACTGCTTTATACCAGTCGGAGATGATCTCCGGAATGTCGAGGGCAAGGGGGAGGGAGTGCACGCTTGTGTGTGTTTTAGTACCGCACACACACACACACACACACACACACACACGCTCAACTCTGCTTCCAAACCTTGGAATGAACACTTTGTTCCAAATGGCGATTCTTACTGGAAAATGGTCACATTGTTTTATATTAAAATTTCATATATACATAAAACAGAAATTGCCTATAAAATTTTATGTAGACAGTACAACACATTATAAAAGAGCACCTTGTGTGTTTATATCACCCAAACCATCTTTTAATTACAAATTACAGTTTGTATTTTTTGTGTAGCAAAGGTGAAAAGGTAACCAACAAGAGAATATCACATATTTTGGAATTTTCTCTACTGTAATGTTTGACAGAGCTAATTAAAGAAATTAATTAGTGAATACTTAATAAAACGTGGTAAACATAAAGCATTATTGTCTACAAGTAGTGCAGTAAAGCAATCAAAAGAACCGAGGAGGTATAAATAATAACTAGGGGGGGTTAAAAGATGTCTTTCTTAGTGCCGTTATGTCCTACCTGCTGCTTAGAGCTGTGTGTTAGGGCTCCTCTTTCCTTTCAGTATTATAGCCTGGCTGCTGTACTAATACAAGTGTTTACCACTAAGACAGTTTAAAAATGGAGATAATATAGAAATATTATCCAAGAAAAGTATTATACAAATGAATCTACACATTATTCTGCCACATTCACCCAAATTCAGTTGAAGGTTATCTCATAATAGCTGGTAAAAACTGAAGCAACATATGGACAATGTAACAGAGAAGTAAACATGGAGAGGTTCCTCAACATCAAGGAACAACTTTTAGCTGTAGTGTGCCCGGCCATCAGAAGACCGT
The DNA here is from genome assembly GCA_025773905.1 of Chitala chitala. Lineage (NCBI taxonomy): Eukaryota > Metazoa > Chordata > Actinopteri > Osteoglossiformes > Notopteridae > Chitala > Chitala chitala. Next base: position 10,653 of record JABJVR010005888.1, on the reverse strand, counting down.
TTTACACTGGACTGTTCAAGAAGATCTGTTACATATTGCATTTGAATTTAAATGTGCATGCATTCTTTACACAGATCAAGATTGGGGTGAGCAGTGATTGATGACAGAACAGAGACCGTGCGGTCCGTGTGTGCACCCTACCCCCACTTGCCTTCTCATGATCCTACACAGACTACTCCCAAATGTCTCTCTGGCATCTGCTAAGATAAGACAGAGCCAATGATGTTGGTGAGGGAACTCAGCCCTGAGCACGTTATGGTCAGAGAGGTGCTTGCAAAGTTGTTCACTAAAACAGAACTGCTTGTCAGAGCAGATAATGTTACTCATATTGACACCCCAATGTCATTTTGTGTTTTTAGTGAACAGCCATTAACTGTACAAATACCAAATCATTGGGCGAGTTGTTTTTGGGAAATGTTTTCGAAATCTGCAAGAAGCAAATCCCGTTTGTTACCACAAACCTCTGTTTGTAATGACAATATTTAACTGGGAAGATATCATGCTGAACTTGTTTTGAGAACATGGAGCATGCAGTCCATGTCATGGAATGGATTTCTTTACCTTTTAATAACTGTAAGGTGTAGAAGTGGGTGGAGATACGTGAGTAGGAATAACATGCCACTGTAGTTTTTCTTGAAAACAACAGTCGTATTTTTTGGTAAAATTATACTTTCCTCAGTATTTTGTGTAAATAATATTGTCAAAATATGAGTTATAAGTTTTATTATTTAAAATTAGATTTATGCACCTCTTTACCATTTACGGTTAATATAATTCAATTCAATTCCGTTTATTTTTATATAGCGCTTTTCACAACAATGTGCCTCAAAGCGCTTTACACAAGAAATTGCAGATATTGAAGAATTAATAGAAATGAATGAAGCCAGACAACGACGGAGGAGAGGAACCAAAAACTCCAGTGTGGAGAAAAAACCTCTGGGGGCCCAAGGTTGACCGGCTGCCCAGCCCCTCGTGGGCATGCTAACATTACAGGATAAACTAGTACTTATTGAGATTTTGACTATAACAAGCATTATGATGTAGATAACACAATTTAATCCTCCTTTGCTCCTGGTGTTAAAGCTGCTTTCATTGGCCTTTGGTGTCCCTCAGGCGGAGCTTCGTCCAAGGGGATACATTAGGAGTCAGTCGCTCTACGAAGGCATCCCACTCAGATGGTGCCCAGGTGGGCACTGGGTAACCACATGCACGAGGAGAGAGTTTAGAGAGGGGTTAGCAAATAATACGGACTCTAGCAGCCCCATAGCAAACTGTTATGTACTGTATGTAACAGTAATATAACTACTTGAATTCATATTTTAGAGTAGTCTCTCAGTGCAGGACACACCAAGGATGATCCACTGTTTTGGTGAGTTTGGGAAGCATCTGCTGTCATTGTTATGAATCACTCTGACAACACTGACTGTGTAAGTGCAGAACGCTGGATTTCTTACAGAGACTGATGGTGACAGGATAATCCTCAACTACTCACATTAGGTTGTAATCTAATATATATTTTTTTATTTTTAGGGATGAGAGGTCAAAAGCCTAAAGTTCAGTCCATGACAGACACAAGGGTAACTGGAAAAAGTACAGGAACAGGGCATACAAAACATGGCTGAGACTAATGCAGATACAAAGACAGTAACCACAGAGTAAACACAAGTGTTTGGAAGTGCGGTCACCAGTCATCAGTCAGGACCTGACAGAATATCAGGTGAACAGGGTGCACTAATGAAACAGGCCTCATACTGGTCACACAGCTCAGGCTGACATCCCAACCAGGCACAAGTAGTCTGTTGATCTGTCAAGTTAAGGATAAACATGAATGCCATACCAACTCTCATGTGCTAAACTCACCCCAACACTTTCTGGGAGACTTCCTGCCTTAGCTGGTTTTGTTGTGTTCTACTTTTTCCACAAATTACTGAGGCTGACCTGGCCTTGTCAGAAATCTGCATTACTTGTACCAAAGTTATTTGTGCTGATCATGGTAAAACATGTGTAACTGTCAGCACAGACACATGTACATACATGGCCATCAGCCACATTTGTTTGCCTTTCTTCACAGGTGAGTCCTCGGGGTCTGACAGGTCAGTGTATTTGTGAAAGGGCTAAACTGAACTGGTAGAAACAACAGAGGGAGACATTGCACTATGTTTTAAACTCCGAACATCAAAAACCACAGTGCCAACTATCCTCTACAGGTTATGTTCCATCTTCCTTGAGAGCTCGCTAGTAGTTCATCCTTTGTGACTTTGTGTCCCAGAAAGTGTAAAATTATTAAAGCTAGATAATTATGTCCGAAAGCTATTAGTATGGCTGACTGCAACAGCGTGGCCCAGCTGTAAAACAGTACAGTGCACATTTACTGGGAAATATTTGTATTCCTATTGCTGTTATTCTGTAGCATCTGCATTTTCTTTTGTAAAGCACTTTGAGGCACATCATTGTAAAAAGTGCTATATAACAATAAATTGAATTTAATTAAATAGAAAATTGTCAATGTCAGTGTAAACAGGTGAAAATAATAAAAAAGTAAAATATTAAATAAAGTCTCATACAAACAAACACCTGGTTACAAAGAGAAGAATATAGGCTTTTTAAACATTACTGAGTAACTGTACAAATGTATTTTATATAAGAAAAAAGTAAACTTTTTTAAGCTGTATTTGAACTGGACTGGTACATTCCTGTTTTGCCCTTTAAAGCAATGGGATTTCTTAATGGCTGACAAATGCACATACTAACATGCCAAAAAGTCAAAGATCCACTTTAAGCACTGCCTAGTTCTAATAATACAGTCTGATTTTTCCCAGCTGTTTACAGATGTGCCCAGAGAAAAGAGAGGATCAGTTAAAATGTGGACATTACTTATCACCTTCTCAGCTGAAGTAACAAAATGAAGAGCACAAACATACCGTTGTCTGTTTTGCACTGAGGTCATAAAGGATTTTAAGCCAGTGACACATTACAAAAATACTGGCCATCCTCTTTCACAATTTCTACAAACAAATCTGAGTTTAAGAAATAGTTTTCTCTGAGCAGATTGTGAATAAATCAAAACCTAAAAAAAAAATCTGAAAAACACTAGTCGTCTTGACTCAGTATTATATATAGTATATATTCTGCTTCCATTGTCTGTGTAAAGATGAGGGAAAGAAGGATGGCAAGTATTCAAAACCCTCAGGCAACACTCAGTTGCTTCTGACACCTTAATAACAAAGATAACAGAGACAAAGAGAGAAAGAAAGAGTTTGGCAGATAGGAAAAGAGAGACAGACAGTCAGACTGACACACAGATGTACAGATACAGAAAGCTAGGAGAATGAGAGAGAGACAGAGAGCGAAACACTAACCAAATACAGAGTTAGTGACCACACTATAGCCATAGAAAAGGCACCACAGTCTTCCCAGGCTCCCCAGTGAAGAAAGACTCTGAAGCCATCCTCAAAAAATGAAATAGAAAGAGAACACTTCTCTTTCAAATTTTTTTTTTAATACTTTCAAATTTCAGAGACCTAGTAAACAAAACCAAGTTAAAATATATAATAAGCAGAACACCCAAAATTATCAATAGTAGCAGCCTGGTATGTAACAGCTGGCCATAACGTACGAGAAAGTCAACTCACAAAAATGATTCAAGATCAAAGGAAAAACAGGGAAAAGGGAACAGTAAATAAATAAAAAGGGGGGGAGGGAGAAAACAAGCAATGGAAAAGGAATGGGGGGAGAAGATGGGGGGAGGGTGGTATATCTGTGTGCTTATCCTAACTTTTGTAAGTGACACTGCTGTTTTTTGTTTTAATTTTTTTCCCCATAAATATGTTCACTGGTTGTTTGTTGAAAAATGTATATGTTAATTCAATATTCCTGTGTCCTGTAACCACTTTGCCAATACTAACTTGTAGCAGTGCCAATAAAGCCTCTTTAAACTGAATTAAATTGAATTGAGAGAGAGAGAGAAAGAGAATAATGTTGACCTCCACACCACATCATACAGAGTGTAATGTATGCTGGTCAACTTTCAGGGAAGCTATTCTTCCTTATTTGCTTTAATACTTGTAAAGAGCAATCATTTACAATTAGAAAACAACAGGGTGTATGAGTGTTCAGACTGGCTGCTGTTTTCACTGTTCCTATACAGGCCCTGGGTTTAACCCTGAGTAGGCGGTGGCCATGTTCTCACTCTGCTGGCCTCAGCTTCCCTTTACAGCAGCCCTTGCTGGACTGGCACCTCATGTGTTCGCTGCCTTATGTCCTACATATGTAGTGATGCATGACCCTGAATAGGATGTGCAGATTTGGGATGGGAAGGTGTCATGCAAGTATAAGCCAAATATAACCATTTATAATGTCAAACACACTTGCATATAGCCTCTGTATCCCAGCCACAATAATCTGTAATTAATATAACATCATGGAGTTGCTGATGTAATAATGTCTATTAAATTTGGCCAAGAAAGTGGGACCTAAGTAGTAGTTCAGATGGAAATGATGTATAATAAAATAAAAAGTTGCATTAATGTTTCAATAACTATATATTACACGATTATTGTACAGTGCGAATATTCCATAAGAATATACAAGAATATTGTATTTTATATGACAGCTATTATAACAGTTATTACCATCCAGTTCAAAATTTCTGTTGCTGCTGCTTAACATGAAATCTCTGCCCAAGCTTTAACAGAAAAACGTCTGACTGTCTGGAAGAAAAATTTGACTTCAAATCTTGCCTTTTTCCAAAGAGAAGAAACAGCGCGTTCCCTACATGTGTGCTTTCTCCCCTTGAGTGTGCTAACCGTGATCAGGTCCAAAGCTGTCCTGTACCAGTCATCATGTGATGATTCTCATGCTGTAGCTTCAGTCCATCTCCACAGGCTATTCAGCTCTGTGCATTTCATCTCCAGTGGGGCTTCAGCACACAGCTGCCTGCTGGTGACATGTAACATCCATATTTCATCACTGTAACTGCCTGAGCTCCTCCCTACACTCCTAGCCTTCTGCTTCAACGTTATCAGGCACAATCAAGCTTATTTTGAGGCCTTGGAAGAGTCTTGTGGTGGCTGCATTCAACTGATGGAGTGTGAATTGTGTTACTGTACAGAAGCTCCTTTAACACACCCACGAGCAAATGTGCCCACAGACAGCCACCTTACCACACAACAAAGGAGCTAATAGAGTAGAGGAAATTCATTTATTCCTAATAACATTGTTGGCTTTACATGTCAACTGTAGTGATACAATATGAAGAGAAACTGATATGAAATGGTTGAATACTAGAACAAACCAGTCAGGTTTCATAGTGTCTTTAGGAAATATATATGAACTATTGTTCACATTAAGCCTTGTACAATTTTTTTGAAAATGAAATAAACAGGAACACTTTATTAAATGCAAATGCAGCATATATAAAACTCCAAATTTGCAGTTGTCGTATTTGCTTGGCTTACTTTTAGTGATTGCAGTAAAAATATAAAAACAATAATCGTGGAGTATTCATAAAAATATCTAGATAGTCTATATGTTCGTTACACAGTATTCAAAAATTCAGAAAGTAGTCTAAGTAATTCTCTGAGCTTAATATAATGTAATTACAGAAGGAAAAATCTATTGAAAATCTATAGAATAATACACTGAACATGTGTGGGGAGTTACAGTACTTTTTGGTAAGGAAGAACATGATCTATTTGCAAATGTAGTTTACAGATAGTCCTACAGGCATCAAGAAATTAGCTGTGCATCACAGTGTCAGCATCTGGTTCCAATATGTAGTGCAGCAGAACTGGGGGTGTTCGGTTCAGCGGCTAAAAAGTACAGCCTGCCGTGCCTTTAAATAGCCTGCGGCAAAAAGGGCAGGACGGATGTGGCCCATATTGTTTTATTCCACATTCCACAAATCTGGCCAACAGCTTCTTCCCTTTGAAGACAAACAAATGTACAATTAGAGAGGAATGTGCGCAATGCTGTGTGCAGGTCCCGCGTGTGCGGCTGCAGACCTGCTTAAATGAATGTTGGTTTTTGTTTTTACAGGTATATATAAAAATTCTGTCAAGTTTCAAGTTGCTGTTTATGAATTGAGGTGACATGTGACCGGTACAGTTAGGCCTGGTTCAGACATGTGACCTGTACAGGTAGGCCTGGTTCAGACATGTGACCGGTACAGTTAGGCCTGGTTCAGACATGTGACCGGTACAGTTAGGCCTGGTTCA
>JABJVR010005887.1:0-13045 GCA_025773905.1 Chitala chitala | reverse complement strand
GGGATTCAAACAAACATTTTGCCCCCCCCCCGCACACCCCCGCACCCCCCGGGGGGGGGGGGGGGGGGGGGGTCGCTGTAACTAGAAAAAGTAGTGCCTAAGGCAAGTGCTGAAATCGTACATTCCACAGGAGGAGGGGGGGTTGCTGATGACATTTTCCAGACTGCATTCTGTGGGGGAGCAATGAACAATTATTCAGGAGATGACCCCCCCCCTTCAAGTGGCACAAGGGCATGGGCCCTACCTGCCTCCCCTCACATACACCACTGCCAATCCATACAAGACACGCCACTCGTTCTTTCAGATGCTCACCCAACACCTCAAGCTCACACCAGTACATCTCCTCACCTTTCACACACTTCTGGTTGTCGCACAATGCTGGTTCTCCAATGTGAACCACAAAAAAAAAAAATAATTAATATCTATCCATCCACTGGATTAATTAAAGGAAAGGCTTTTCACAATCCTTCTTGCAATTTCTCTGGAAAAAACACACAGAAGTATAAACAGAACACCTTAAAGAAATCACATGATATTCAAGTTTCACTGCAGTGCTGCTCAATGCTATTTATTAACAGCCCACAATCTCAACCATACCACAAGGGATTTGTACAAAAACAGCCTGAACTCAGAACACTCAGAGTGCACACCTGACACAAAGGCTACATTGATTTCTTATAGAAGCTTTGTTTCCATGGTGACACCCCCCCCCCTCACTCAGGACAAGTCAAGAGGCCCTGATACACTGTGGGTCTTAGTTAATAATTCAGTTATAAATTAAGAGCATCATGAGGAACAGGTGGCAGAGTGGCGATGAGAATTGATGGGGGGGTGCCCTCATCTTAAACCTTGCCTTTCCTAGGGCTCCAACTCTTTTTGCTCCATTTTGGCATGAAAAATAAGCAATAGAGATGGTGTAGCTCTCAGACCTCAGCATCCCCGCTCAGAAAGTGTACTGTAGTCTACATTCAGAAAATTAAAGGCCGCAGTTGAGTAGGGGTGACATTTCATACGGTATTTCATTAAGGCCCCACCCACCCAGAGACATTGTGTGGTTTGCGCCGTGTCCCCCACCATGTTGTTAAAAAGCCACTGTTCTCACACAGCACACTTAGCTCAGACACACGTGACTTTACCCTGTGGTGGAAAACTTTCTGTCCTTTCTGTGTCAGTACCAGCGGCCAGGAAACTCACCACCCCCCTCCCCATCTCCCCCCCCTTTACCTCAAGCTGCAGGGCATGGTGCCCCAGTGCCAGGGACCGTACAGTCAGACATGCCTGCCCACTTGAGATTGGCATCGCTTGCCCAATGCAGACTGTACCCGCGTCTGAGAGACTTGTGTACCAAAGTCATTTTTCACTTTTTTCTCCCCGCAGCTCCTGCCAAAAATAACTCGTATCTCAGGTAACTCAATCCAGCACTGAGTGGATTCTGGCCCAAAGCCCTGACAAACCCAAACCTCTGGGTCAAGCGCACGCATGCTGTAGTCACGCTGCACGTCTGAGCACATGTGAAGGTCCGCGCAGGTACTGAGCACGCCAGCAAGCTCACGTGGCCGAATGGTGTTGGCACATGACCTAAACAGAAAACGCCACACAAGACATCTCCAGTATGTTCGCCAATGACCTCCATGGCCACAAGACACCACATCATCTGAGACCAAGGGAAGCCCTCTCAGTTCTGCTATTTAAAGGCAGGAAGCTTTTTGGTGGGGGTGGGTTGGTATTTATAGCACCCCCACAAGCCCGTAATCTCAGAAGGCATGAATGCAAAGGGGGAGTTCCCATCCAGCACCCCACAGAGCGAGGTGGCCACCCCTCTCAAAAAACCTCAGCATGCAGAACCTAGAAGTCATGCTGTACTGTAACGTGATCCAGGCGCCTTCGGGGGGCTGCTGCAATCTGCTCAGGTAACTCTCGGTGCCAAAACCCTAGAAACTCCACTGACTGCTCCGGAGCAATGATCAAACACGAGGCTGGTGTAAAACTACACTTTGTACTGGATGCAGAGCAAAGCAGACAGTCACTCTTCAACCAGGTCTTTCTGTTAGAGATTCTTTTCAACATGAGTTGCTCACCATCAATGCACAGCTGTGATCCACACACACACACACACACACACACACACACACACACACACTCTCTTTCTCCCCCCCATCTCTCTCTCTCACACACACACACACACACACACACACACACACACACACACACACACACACACAAAGCAGGTATGTGGGAAAACCATGAGATGGGTTACAGGGGATAAAAATGTCAGAATGCAGCAGGAAGAAAGTAGCACACAGACAGCATGCGTGTCCCCGGCCTCTTCACCACACGAGCCACCATGCCTGGCAGCGTGCCCATAAATCTGCCCTCATAGTTTGTGTTCCTGGTACAGCGGGTTGAAGTGGCAGGAGTTCCTTCAGCAGAACTTCAAAGCTTCTGACATCATTTGTGGTTAGCGTTACACACCTAAAGACACACAAAAGAGCGAATCTGTGACATAACTGGGGATAATCGTAAGTGTCACTCATGGGCTCTACAGACCGTGACTCCAAGCATTTGCATGTGTGTTTCAACAGCTGAAGACCATCCTGTAGGGTTTCCAGCAGCTGTGAGGTCAGGGGTCAACACCACAGCAACCCGGAAGATACAGCACATAAAAGCATTAAGGAGCACCAGAGCCAGTCACCCTGGCATGACCCAGGGCCCCCCGGCCTGTATTCATCTTCTGAAATCTTTCACAAGTGTTGTAGTCTCCCCCTGACCAAAACTGCACAGGGTCCAACAGCCCTGGATTGTAACACAATTGTAACACATTTTCACATTTCTGCATAGCTTTACGTGTCCAAAAATTTAGCACAACAAAAGAGCTTAAAGGTTTGGGAGAAGGGGTGGCCAAAAGAGAAACGTTCAAGAACAGGAAGCCACGTTAACACTGAAGTGATGTCACTGTCCCGCGACTCTGAGAAAGCACACATGAACTCGTGTTGACCCCGACTAGTGACGCAGGAAGGCCTGCTGTCAGACTGTGAAGACCTTTCGGCGTCTACCTCGTTAGGGCTTACCAGCTCATTAATTATGGATAAATGTCAGCTGCCATAGGAGACCCATCTCCGCTAAGTGGCTTGTGCTGGAACAACAAGGCTCTTTCACCCATAGCAGTTAGCGTTTCCGCTGTGGAAGGCCAGGGAATGAATTCTTACATTCTCCAAGCACGTTAAAATTACGGACAGTAGCGGAGTAGAATGACATGTAGCCATTTCGGAAGAAGAGGCCGTACACTCACCGCAACGTTTCCCCATTAAAACAGACCTCCTCTGCAAACACGACACATGCAGCTGCTGCCAACACAAACTCTTCTCCAGTCTGGTGTACACTGCTACATGGGTCTGTCTCCATCTTCCTGCCCTGGCGGTTTTGCAAACGCGTATCAAGTAGCCCAGCATCCGGCTTCGGCCTCGCCAAGCATATCTGCTAAGCGCACGAAAAGTTCAACCACTTCGCTTCCCTGCTTCTCTTTGGGCCATGGGAGCCGCTGTGGTCTGCATAAGCTGTCGTAATACCAGCCAATAGGACAAGCTGCTCAGAAAAACCAGGCCTGCACCGAAAAACAAACTAACAGCTTGGCAAAAAAAAAAATTGGGCTGAATATTAAAAAGTTCAGCATTTAACACTTTACCAGGAGGAAGAGGAGGAAGTGTAGCTGGCCTTTTTTTCAGATTTCTGCCAAACCTGAAACCCGACTGCTTTTACATGTACAGTAAAATAACTCAGTAGAAGTTTGAGAAGATCCCTTTCCTTCTCCACATGTTCTGAATGCGTGTTCGGCTCCGCACGCACGCCAGCGAAGCCCTTCACTCCTCAAGTGTGTTTGCAGCTGTCATCAAGAGGCTTTTTGGCTTCAGATTCTATTTAGGGCTCTTTCACTCTCTCTCCAAAAAGGAAAAATATCATGTAAACAAACCGTCTGCATAAGTGCCCCCCTACGCCCTCGGAGCCCCCCCACGCTGTGGGTCACATGTCCATCTGGACAACAGGCTGCACAACTGCTCAACAGCAGTCCTGAGTGTACGCAAGCCAGCCCAGGTCTGAAACCACTCCCTTATACAAAAACGCAATAGCGAGCCCCTCTGGGTCCATGTGATAAAACAGCAACTCGAACCAGGACACAGAGTGCCCAGAAAAGGTTCCATAGGGAGAAATGGAGCGTCACATTTCAGCTCCACCCTGGAAACCTGTCTAACAGGTGCAGCCGTGTCTGGGACTAACTCCACAACCTGCACAAAGCCCCCAGATACAGGGGTAGGTACAGCTACAGCTAGGAGGGGTTTCCTGAGCCAGCCCCGTGCACTCACAGGTAGCCAATCAAATTAAATCACTGCCAGCCACTGGTGAAATGTCATACACCAGTCCAGTTAAAACAAAAAGTGTTTATCAGACACAAAGGGCGCCTGTGTATGTGCTTCTGGGCGATGGCTTGGCCCGATTACTGCCTGACCACACCCTCAGGGGGGTCTGGGAGGAGACAAAGACAACACACAGCGCTGACCCAAGAGCCACGCAGAGTGGAGGAGGAATGCACATCAGCAGCAATCCCAGAAGCACTCTTACCAGCTCAGACACGTGTCCAACTTATACTCTGTGTGTGTGTGTGTGTGTGTGTGTGTGTGTGTGTGAGTGAGTGAGTGAGAGAGAGAGAAATGGAGTTCTCCCACGAAGGAGAGGGGGCATGACGTGAAGTTCTCAAATGTCAGCCACAACGCTCGGCTGCAGAGTTGGTACTGGAGCCGCCACACGGCATACATGTCTGCGTGGCTACCATGGTGACCACGGCACAAGGAGGCCTGTGGATGTCCCAGCCAGACCGGGCACCACAATGGCTGGTCACACCAAATTAAGGCAGCAAGGGAGGGGTCGGGACAGTGGGGACACCCTCAGTGTCCCATTTGTCACGGTGGGAAAAGGACCACTGTGGGTGTTGATGCCCCCCCTCCCCCAAAAAGAAAAAACACTATTATTACTTATGCAAACAGTATAAGAGACAGACAGAGACTGATATAACTGGGAGGCTTATCGATGCTGTCTCAGCCCTTCTGATGAGCTGCCATCAGGCTGAGTAAACACAAACAGATTTACGCATGGACTCATTTTATGTCCCCATCCTTTGTCCTGTACACTGTCAGACCCCCCACCCCCACAAGCTGTAACCTTGGAGACCCAGACACATCAGGCAGATCCAATTAAAAAGCCGTTCCACAATAACAGGATAGCATGAAGCAAGCGCTCCGGAACGGCGGTCCCTGCGTGCTGAGGGGCACGCGTGGTAACAAGAGCAAGCAGGCCCGAAATGAAATACTTCCTGGGATCAGCACGTAATCCCTCCACATGGGAGAAAAGCCAGGAAAACATTCCCGATCATCACTGCCCCCCAGGGCAACCAGAGCGCAGGACACACGATAAGAGAGAAAGCACACAGCTGTACACAGCACTGCCCGACTATGGAATTAAACACAGGAGCTAAGGTTACAGAGATATCAGGTGCCGTCACGCGGTTCTGTTCACGTTCAACACAACCAGCTGCCGAGCCTACACGAAGCCAGGCCAATGAGGCCGCATCACCATGGCAACGCCATTGAAGTGACAAAATGTCAGATGCTGGGTCATACTACGTTGCCTCCATCACGTCCTGGTCTGCTGGCTTTCCACACGTTCTGCTGGAATGTCTCGTCTGCCTTCCCTCTAGCCCACGACATCATCACGGTGCCGTTGGTTTGGATCTCGGGGCCAGGCAATTCCAAAGCTGCGTCCTCAAACCACCACAGGAAAATATTCCCCCCGCTCCTCAGTTTCAGAGTTTCCTGTATCTGTGCCGCTTGTTCCACACGCCTCAGGAGCCAAACCAGAACACTGGCTGATGAGGTGAACAAACGAGGAGATGAGCACAGACACAAACGGCCCATTCATGTGGGCCACAAAGGGCCGGGAACCACGCCAGGCGCACATCCCACAGTGCACGTTACATCAGCACAAAACTGACGGCAGATCAGTTTGCTCACGTTCGAGTGCAAAGCCACAGCAAGGACTAGGAGATAAACAGGCTGATATGGAAGCAAGGTCAGGAAGGTCATGAAAGAGGACTAGGACACTTGCAGGGGACTCACTCTTTGCACCCAAGAAAGACATTTCAATACTGTTACTGAGAGAGAGAGAGACAGAGACAGACAGACAGAGGGAGAGAGGGAGAGACAAAGAGAAGCTTTTATTGTCAAACAAACAGGAAATGGAGTCTTCAACAAGACCTGCACAGTCACCGGTTACCCAATTCCAGTTGGAACGCAGCACTTAGAGCGAAAATAAGTGCATTTCCAGCTAAAGGATTAAACTGACAATCCCCGGGAGGAACACAGAGTCGCAGAAAACACAGAAGTCAGCTTCAGCGGCCTCCTCAGCGTGTTTATGTGTTCCTTCATTTGAGCTGGATGTTACTTTCATAATTTTTATGTTTGAGTGAAGGGCTCCCCAAGTCGGGGGTCTGGTGTTACTTCCTAGCCCAGCTGGGAGGAAACAGCGCATGTGGGGGGGCTGGGGGGGGTAGTAAAATAATGTTTACACGTTCTGACGGACTACCTACCACAAACCAGCCACAAAGCTGCCCCCAGTCTGTGCGCTTCAGTTCTGTTCTCATTCAGTTTCAAGGCATTAAATCATTTCCTGTCATTTAAGACTACCTAAAGCACTTTAAACATTAAACCACAACTCTCTGCCTCCCTTCAAATAATTTTTTTTTTTTGTTCACACAATCGGGGAGAGGCGAGCCAGCCCACAGCCTCCACGCATCAACGGGACGATTAATTAGCCATTCAGCCAGCACAGCGACTGGGAAAGAGATGTCCTTCACTCAAACAGCTCCACGTGTACTGCGGTTTGCTACTCTGACCCGCCCCATGTGTTCCACCACAGTGACCAGGTGTGCTCATCTCTGACAGAACTTCTGCTGTTGTGCTTGTCACAGCTACAAGGCCACGTTGACATGTCATGGCAACCAGCGATGTGTACAGCAGGTTGTGTCACTGAGAAGGCATCTGTGGAAAGGTCAGATAGCAATGTGAACTTAGGAACCCGAGGACAACCCTCATCCACAGAGGGACAGACTTGAGCACCTGGGGTTTGTGTCAAAAGGTCTGTGCTGATCTAACTTTTAGGATGGAGCAGAACGTCACTCGGTGGGGCTTCCACACAGCAAAGGAGAGGTCGAAGGGCCTCTTCCAGCTGTAGGTCCCACCGGCTCCTTAAGGAGACGCTGTTTCATCCACAGGGTAAGTGCAGTACTGCCGTTACAGCACACGTCCGACGGGTGCCGGGTGTTTTTGTGGGGCTTGTCCTGTAGTCCTGCACAGGTTTTAGATTTTCCTGTTTTTAGCCATTTGGGGTATTTGGCGCCCTGCCCCAAGTGTCCCCGGGATGCGCTCCAGGCTTCCCGCAACCCTGAATTGGACAAGCAGTTTATAAAATGGATGGATGGATGGATGGAGTATCAAAGGGTCACTTTTAACTGTTTACCATTGCCAGGCAGAGCCTCCGAAAAGAAAAAAAAGCCCCTTGGTCACTTAACACCTTAATGGTGGAAACTGTCTGTCGTGGTGGATGTAAAACATTGAATCAATTCCCAGTCATCCAGGTGGAGCTGTCTGGAGGATTCATCTTGTCAACTGGACTTTATTCTTCTTGATAGGAACTTTTCACTACTCAAAGTAGCTTCTTTAAATTATTACTGTTGTAAATAAAAAAAATTTTGTGTCTTTAAAATTTCCGCCAAGATGATGAGAGATGAATACTCGGTTGAGAATTCACAGAGATCTTTCAGACCAGTAAGCAAAAAAAAAAAAAATGTAATACATGTAAATGTGGGACGGGTGGGGGAACGCCATTATTCCACTCACATTCCAACAATCACAGCTTAAGCTTAAAGAAAACAAAATTTATCTGCATTTAATTGTAATAAATTCCACGCTCATACAGTCTAACAGTAATTCTCTCCCTCTTCCTCAACATCCAAAATAAAGTGGGATCAGGCTCCAATATGCTTTGCATTTCTTGTGTAAATTATGACAAGGTTCTTTACTCCTCTCCCAGTCCACATCTGAGAGCCAAATTAATACAGCCCCCCCCCAAACCAAGAGTCTAACAGCCTTATAGCTGTGAGTGCGGCCTTCTATAAGAACATAAATCTCCCGACGCCTCACTGACATTCGAGAACATTCCCTCTGCCGTCACGAGGCTCCCTTCCACACCTTCTCCACACTGAAATAATCTTTGTTCTGTGTGTCGTTTCCTAGAAACGTCAGGAACCGAACCAAGCTGAACGAGGGCCTCGATCTATCTTCTGTGAAGACAAGTGGCTGGATGGGAGAGGAGGTGAAAGACAGAAAGCAAGTCAAGACGGGAACCACTAACTCCGTTTTTATTGTTAAAAAAAGATTCCATCCAAGGCTGACTTAATCAAGAGTGAAAAGAAAGTGTGTAATTTCCAAAGAGCTGGATTCTACAAGGCTGGGTGTTCACTCTCAGGTAAGGCCCAGGTGAATACAGGCCCCCAACACTTTACACAGCAGAGCCGCTCTCATCAACAGGACAGCTGGACAGTTTACGTCTCAAAAAAAAAAAACAAAGAAATTTTACATAGAAAACACAATTTGTATGAGCTAAATTCACACAAGCCCTGGGTGGCGGTTCAGGCACGTGGCAGAGCCTCGCTCTGTCTGTCTGTCTATCCATCCTGTGGGATGAAAAACGGCCCGGCAGCAGGAAGGATGTACAACACGTCATCTGCTCTGCGCTCGGCCTCCACCCGACACCATCACAGAATGACTCATTACACGAGGGTCTGCCAAGGAATAAACGCATGTTCATTTTATCTCAAACTAATCAAGAACCGCAAATTCCTCAGCTCTAAACAAAGGAGGGGGTGCAGATCCATCGGGTGGCTAAAGTCGAGCTGTTGGGAACAGTGAGGATTCTCTGGGTACCAAACATCGGGTGTCATTCTAACAAGCAGCTGAGAGTTCCAGCATTGATGTGTACACAAACCACCACAGCAGGGCACTAGGTACCTCAGGGGCTTCCCTGGTACCTCAGGGGCTTCCCTGGTACCTCAGGGGCTTCCCTGCAGATCTTGGCTGCACACAGACTCTCGCTGGACAGCATCAATGAGAGCAGAAATGGCAGAACAAAAAGGGGAAAAAAGGAAAGCCAGAATAACGGACCAGATAAGTGCTGCCGTTTTGGACTTTAACGGCACATGTGCAGCAGTACGGGCTGCCAGCGCCCCCCGACACTTCCATTACACGCCCGCCAGCGCTTCCAGACCCTGCCTTGATGTGCAATTACCATGCGTGACTGGCAGCTTTGCTGAAAGAGAAACGGCCATTTATGTCTAAGGAGAGAGAGAGAGACAGAGTGAGTAATTACAGAGCTAATCAAGCAGAGAGAAGCTTTAGAGCAACAGAAAGTGGAGAAAATCTGGTTATGGGAAAGAAGTACATTTTTAATCTCTGATAACCTGTCCCAGCTGAGAGGATCCCCAGCTCCACACTGCTTGGAAAGTGGTACCAGAATGCAGGAGGGGACTAAAGGACTTGGGGGACCATGAGTAGTGAAGAGCTCCTGGTTTGGGCACCAGGAGCAGGGAGGAGTGATCCATTATGGAGAGTCACACACACACACACACACACACACACACACACACACACACACACACACACACACACACAGCTCAGGAAATGGGGGGGATATGAAAGGACACCCAGAGGGCCTGGGTTTGCTTTGAACTCAGAGACACTGTTTACTACAGAGAGGTTTAAAAATAATCCAATGATGACAAAAAGGTAAACAAATCCCCCCCCCACACATTACACACGTACGTACATACGTACACGCGCGCACACACGCGCGCGCACACACACACAGTTCTGTTCAATGCAGCCTGATCAGAGAACACCCCTAGCCAGCACGCTGACAACCCATCCCCCAAAATGACATTTGTTTGTTGAAGGTGAGAACAGAGGAAGAGTCGTCCCCCCCCGCCACTACACTGTCTCTGCTTCTGTAAGAGGTCCAGCCTTTGACCTCTTTGGAGGTGGAGTGGCAGTTTTACCCTCCTGAGAACATCATTTAGCATCAGAAAAGTCCCAGATGTCACAATTGCCATGTGCAATGCTGTTTTGAGACTGTATACACGCATGCACGCACGCACACGCGCACACGCACACGCACACGCATGCTGACACCACTGCCTGCCTGACAGAAGACATTCAAAAACCTTGGGAGGGGTTTACAAAGGGCCCTACAGAAAGGGGGTGTGTATTGTTAGAGCCCAGTGAGGCATGAGGGGAGGAGAATAGGGTGCACACTTTCTCACTCTCTCACACACTCACACACACACAGTTGGAATAGACCTCCAGTTGTACCTCTCTGCTTGTAAATTTAACAGAAGTACAGCTGCTAAACTCAACTGTTATGCCCCCCCACCAGTTTTTCACAACCCCCCCTTGCCCCCTCCCCTTTCTCTTAGCGCTCTCATGTTGATGACTCCAGATCTGCAGGAGGTGAATGTTCTAGACCTCGGAGCTTCTTGATGTTAAAGCTCAGGAGCCAGCGGAGGTGGTTTGACAATTGAGAGCAGACACAGTGACAGCATGACGGTTAAACGACCGAACACTGTGACCCTGGGGAAGTCATGCTATTGTACCCTTGAGGGTCTTACCCTCCATTCTTTCAGGAAAATTTCCACATGTCTGAACAAAAAAAAAAAAAAAAGCAACAGGCTGTGGGTCCGAGCTTCTTTGGAATGTAACGGGGATTGGAGTACCGCGGGCTCCAAACCCCATTACCTCGTGCTCTAGCTGAAGGTACAAGCAGCAGCGCAGAACAAGAGTGTGTTTCGCATGGAGACACCAAGCAGTACGCCCTCAGGTTGGATGTGGAGGGGGGCATTTTCATGGAGAAATGTGGAGGGGACAGGAGAAGAAGGGAACAAACGAGATGAGGAGGGGAATAAGGCAAGCCCCACACACAAGTGGATCCCACACACCTCCTGGTGTTACATGTGCACGTGTCTGGTGCCTCCTGTCCTCCACGGTGCCAACTCTTGCACCATTAAACTTTAACTGCATTTACTTTTCCATCGCTACAGCGGTGGATGAGCCATGAAACTCGAAATAAAGGGGTCAGTGGTGTTCATCCATGGGCCTGGGGAGAGGGGGGGGCTCCACATATTCCTCAACTCTATTTGGAGCAAAGGAAGAAGGCACAGCAAGTTACAAAATGCTGCTGTGAAGAACAGACACACATGCGTCCTGAACAAGACAAGTGTCCAGTTCAGTACGCCATTCTCTCTCCCACCACAACAAGAAGGAGAAAGAGCACTGGAGTGAGTGTCCAGGAGCTGCAGGGCTGCCTGTCTAACAAACGATGCCTGCCCGCTCAAACAAGATGCCCACCTGTAACACCAGTAAACAAGTTTCCCCAGGATATCTGCTGCTGGGGAACTGCAGGGAGACACACTGGCTTCCTGCTTAAAAGCAAAAAGAATCAGTTCTGCTCACACACACCCATGGAGGAGGAAGGCAGCCTCTGATGGCCCTGCGTCTCCCCGTGCCTCCTCTGCTCCTCTGGTATGCACGTGCAGAGGGGTGCGCACACGCTCGTGCAGAGGCCCTGTGACAGGACAGGTCGGCAGGCAACCGCCAGGGTCCCCATCCGGGAGAGGGCCTCTGAGGGCAGTCAGTGACAAATCTGCACAAATCCCCTTGAAGCATTTTGCCTCCAGAGTCTCTAGAATCGCCCGTGTGCGTGCGTGTGACTGCACACGTGTGAATGCGCAAAGACAAGAGAAAAATAAGCAATAAGCGTGCACGAGTGTGTCTTCCCCCACTGACACCGAGTAGCAATTCCCATTCAGCAACTAGAGGGAGACACACAAAACAGGCAACTCATTCACAGACGAAAAGGAAAAAACCTTTAACTGGCAGATCACTCGTGTAGCTACAGTGTAACAATGGGTAGAACATCAGGCTGGGATGCAGACGTCTCCTGGTTCGAAGCCCAGCCCGGCCACCAGGTGTGTCCTCAAGCAAGACGGCCAGTGCTAGCTCATAGTAACCCATATGTGAAATGTAAGTCGTTTTGGATAAAAGCGTCTGCCAAACGAATAAATGCAAATGTATGAAACACAGAGCAAAAACAAAAACCAAAATTCTAACAGACTGCAGTTAACCCACACATGCAGCCCCGGCCCCATCGCTCAGAGCAGGAGAGCGGGGGGTGTGAGCTAACCACCTCACACTAATGTCCCATGAGTTCCTCTCTATATGGAACGACAGTCCAGCTCCTGGTATATTCTGGAACAGAGCAGAGGATTTGTCTGATCCTGAGCACCTTTTCCACAGTAAATTTAGCCTGAAGAGGATGAGGAAGGGCGCAGAGGAGGAAGGAGACGCCTCAGCAGGTTCCTGAGATGAAATCCCCAACAGGATAGAAACGGAGTGGGCGCCCCCGCCCGTCGAGCCCACACAGGACTGTCAGGGACAGCGGTCCGCAGACACCGTGGGTCTGGGAGGAAGTCGGCGTGACTCACAGATTCATTTTCTTCTCCTCTTCATGCATACAGCTGATGCGCACATGTAAGGACTCCAGGTCAAACGACCCCACAAAAACACCTGCCTTTGCCGTTTTTGGAAAATGTTTCTTTAAAACCGGTCCAACATCCACACTTTAACAGCGAGCTACTATGCTGCTGGATCACCATGGATTCCAAAGAGCCACGCGTGCAGTGCGGTGCGTGTGCAGGCGTTACAGGTGGGGCACGTGTCGCATTAGCGCACACATCACGTCTCAACCAACACTCCAACTACACCCATGAACTTGCGTAACACTGCATACTTTTATATGTAATTTGAGCTATTCAACTGGGGTTCTCTCTCTCTCTCTCTCTCTCTCTCTCTCTCTCTCTCTCTCTCTCTCTCTCGCGCACTCTCACTCTCTC
>JABJVR010005886.1:0-13047 GCA_025773905.1 Chitala chitala | reverse complement strand
AACTTTCTCTGTAAAGCGCTTTGAGGCATGCTGTTGCGAAAGGCGCTATATAAAAATAAATTGAATTGAATATATATGCCCTGCCATGAAATATGTCATTTTGGCAGCTAATTTCACTAGGGGATTATTTTGCTATATCTGTAATCTTCTGATGTGAATACATGTCATCTTACTCTGTGACATTATTTTTGCTGCATCACAGATTCCTATTCAGTACAGCTTGGTAATTAACAGCGTGCAGAATAACCAAACATAATACCTTTCTGAAAGGTGCAGCAGCACAGCATCTCCTGGGAGCTAAACTGGTATTTACCTAAGAAATTTGATTTAACTCTACCGCTCAAAAGTACACAAACACCTCCTATTCAGAAACTTGAATTTCAAACATCTCCATTCTACACTGATTTCTGTCTAGAAATCCCTGGCTACCACCTTAAACGATGACACGACTTCACTGATCAATCTTGCCACTCCATCACAAAAGACTTCCCTCACTTATGGACCAGAGGATGTTAAAAAGTGAAGAGGAAATAGAAGTTACATACAATTTTTCTATTTTGTTCAATAATATGAAATTAGATATTTAAATCCACTGCTCTGAAAGGTAGTGGTAGAAAATCAGTACCACAGTAGAATAAAGCAGCCTTCATTACCCATTTTGTTTTCTGGTCTGATACTATTTCCTTAGAACTTAACTAAATGGCTTGTAGGACTGCTCTCTGGCCATGCACAGATGTTTACTGCATTCCATATTCATGCATATATCACACACAATGCACCAAGGGCCTGTGATAATGAGTTATGTTAATCATTATTAATGAATAGAAGTATTATGAGTGTAGGACTGTAGAATAAGTCTTATTTTATTTTTTTTTAGACAAAAACTTTCTTCAAAATTTTTTGAGATAAAAGCAAAAAAAAAAAGTCTAAGTTGCGGGTGGTCTACATGGTCCCCTCACAAACCAGGATGTTATTAAGCTCAAACAGCACATTCTGTAGACACTGGAAAATGATGAGAAGCCTTGCATATTGCAGCCTGTTTGTTCACTGCTGATCGGCCTTTGCTTAAGCATGTTCTTTTCTTCTCATGGTACTTTACTTGTTTACCTATGGCTTTTCTCAGATTATATCGCATTACACTCTGTTAAACAACAATTGCGAACATTTATGCTTCTTGTCAGAAAGATGAACTTTACTACACCATACTGACACTTGCATTGTTGAAACTGTGAACTGCAGCATGACATACTATGTAAATCATATATTTTTCCTCTACAGGATGCAGCATTAGGATAAGGATAGGGTTTGGGCCAAGGAGCTAAGGATAGGATTTGGGCCAAGAGAAGTGCTAGATCTATGGTTAAATTTTGGGCCAGCACAGAGGTGGGGACAAGGGTTAGTGTACAGGCCAGGAGAGAGGCTGGGATAAGGGTAAAAGCCAGGAAAGATGTTGGAGCTATAGTTAGGGATTGGGTCAAGAGAAGATTTAAATCAGGAGAAGGGCTGGAGCTAGGTTTAGGGTTAAGTCAGCAGAGAGGCTGGAGCTTGGGTTAGGGTTTAGGCACGGTACAGGGGCAAGGGTTAAGGAGGTGCCAGAAGAGGGGTTGGGGCTAGGGTTAGGGTTTGGGTCAGGAGAGGGGCTGAGGTTAGGTTTAGGGTTTGTGCCAGGAAGGGTACAGGGTCAAGGTTTAGGGATGGGCTAGGAGCAGGACTGGGTCTAGGAATGGGGTTCAGGCTAGAAAAGGGTCTAGGTTTAGCTAGGGTTAGGTTAGGGCCAAGAGAGGGACTGGGGTTAGGGTTTGGGCCAGGAGCGTGGCTGTAGCTAGGGTCAGGATAAAGAACAAGAGAGGGACTGGGGCTAAAGTTAGGGTTTGGGCAAAAAGAAGGGCTGGAGCTAGGGTTAGGGTTCTGCTCAGGAGAGGGGCTGAGGCTAGGGTTAGGGCTTAGGTCAAGAGAGGGGCTGGAGCTAGGGTTAGGGTTCAGGCCAGTAGATGGGCTGCAGCGAGGATAAGGGTTCGGGCCACAAGATAGGCTTTAGCTATGGTTAGGGTTGGGGTCAGGACAGATACTGGGGCAAGGGTTAGGGTATGGGGCAGGAGAGAGATTGGTTCTAGGGTTAGGGGTCAGGCTAAGAGAGAGGTTAGAGTTAGGGTTAGGGTTCAGGCCAGGAGATGGCTGAGACTGTGGTTAAGGTTCAGGCGGGGACATACGCTAGAGCTACGATTAGGGTCTGGGCCAAGAGAGGGGCTGGGGCTATTGTTAAGGTTCAGGTCTGCAACAGCACCACATTGTTCAGGGCCAGCTCTGCCTATTTGGTTTATGTAACTTTAACATGGACAATACAGATATTTAAAATATTTCCGCAATACGTTGTTTTCACACAGTGATATATAACAATTGAATGTAAAAACCACATTACAAAAATATTTTATCTTTTAAAGGTTATTTATTTGTTTGTTGTTTGTTTGCGGTCCATTACACTTTTGTCAACATCCACACCATCCCTGCCAAGTGTTGCCTCTACCTTTGTCTAAGTTCACAGAATGCAAACAAGGGCTGTTTTACATAAGAGTGTGGGCCCTGTGGAGATGAGATGTAGATGAGAGACATCATGCTGTCCCATTGTTCGAGTCCTTCTCGCTCTCATGCCAGCATGCTTCGTGTTTGTAACAGCACACACTTGAGTCCTCAGTGCTCGAGGCTGTTATGGAGAGTATGGTAATGTGGTCAGCGTCTCTGTAATCACTCTTGCAGTGTGCTTGATGAGTCTAATCTCACCGTTCCACCGTCACTGCCTCTGAAGTCAGAGGACCATTTGTCACATCCTGTTCATTTGTTCTTGCTGTAGTCATACCTTCATTGATGAGATCACTGCCTCTGTTATACAAGCCTTTCTTGTCTGCACCTTCACTGACAAGTGTCTTTTAGGGCTTCTACAGTGAGTACCTCTGTGGTACCTCTCCCTTTTAGGGCTTCTATGGTGAGTACCTCTGTGGTACCTCTCCCTTTTAGGGCTTCTGTGGTGAGTACCTCTGTCAGTAGATGCTTCACTTAGTGCTCGTGCTGTGTGCTCACTGAAGGATGCAATGGAAATGTCCCCTCACTTACTCATAATAATTACAGGTTTTTTTTTGCATATTAAAGTCCTGAATAAGGTGGAACAATCAGGTTTTATTTGTAAAGGGAAATGTTCATGTGTTAGTCTCGAGGCTGCAATGATGGAGACACCACAGGACTAGTAGGAGAGACTTGGGACATGGACTTTGAAGTGTATAGCCCTTCTTAAAGCCTATTAATGTTTTCACTGGTATTTATTACTTTCAGCTGTAAATACCATAGCCCTCCACCTACAGCCCCAAATTTTCCTCTCTGTTGTGAAATATAGGCTAAGTTAGAGATGGGGCATTGCTGCAGAGGTGTTGATTTCTTATTTACTATAGGGTGGACAGTTCAACTGGAACAGAAATCATTTGGATGAAAGTGCCTCCCAAGATGATTATGACTTCAAATGGGTTCCAGAAGGAACTGAAAAACTGATCAGCGGAAAGGGGCTTGGTCAGAAGGTTCAGTCCTCCTAGAGGGATAGAGGGGAGCCAGCAATCAGTACTGATGCAGTTTGTGTGTTAACAGTGTCTCACTGAGAACCAGCCTGCTGATTGGGCCAGAGGAGTCCAAAGATGGTGAATGACTGCAATTAAACTAACTCTGTGTGTGTACAATATGTGCAAGATGACAAGGGAGTACAATGTACAATACAGGCAAGAAAATTTGTCTTCTAAACTGAAGACCTACAATTTAGAGATCTAGTCAATCTCT
This sequence comes from Chitala chitala, assembly GCA_025773905.1. Classification (NCBI taxonomy): domain Eukaryota; kingdom Metazoa; phylum Chordata; class Actinopteri; order Osteoglossiformes; family Notopteridae; genus Chitala; species Chitala chitala. The sequence continues at coordinate 9,231 of JABJVR010005886.1, read as the reverse complement.
AACCCTGACTCCAGATAATGGCATTGTCACTGAAATTCAACAGAGGGAAATTAATGCTGATTGCACATATCTGTTTTTAACCTCGTCCGGTGTTTAAACTCCTGTTGCCACTCCCTTTTTACTAAGTGTTGTTATATTGGTCACTGGCAATTCCAAACAGTGAATTATCCCTCTGCTCTGTGTTCTAGTCCTGAACCTGCACTCTGGCTTTATGTCCCTGCCATCTACCCTTCAAGTTTTTTTTTCTTTGTGCTGTCATAGTTTCTGAGAGATTCTCCTAGCTTCTCCAATACTGGAGTGAAATAACGACCCTAATTTTTGCATAGTGTTTTTGGATCAAACCGGTTTTCTGTAGTTCTCTTGATACTCTGGAATCTGTCTCTATATTTGTGACAGGCATCAGAGTGACACACAGGGAGGTTCATGGAGATTCAAGTTGCACAAAATTGGATATTTACATTATGATCTAAAGTAACCAAAACAAACAGCCATGCAAGTGCACCAAGGTATAAAACTATTACAAAAATATACAGAGAGAACACAGGGTAAAAAGAAATGTAATACAATAAAAATCATGTTCTCTACTCCATAAAGAAATTAAAAATATACAATCAAATATAATTACTCAAAGTCACAGCATCCAAATAAGCAACCCTTTAACTTTCAATAGAACCAATAACCAATTTTGTCCTGTCTAACACTATAACACCCTTTCTAAACAATACCAAATCCCTAACATAATTTACACAAACATATATTTATTTTTTCAATGAGTAACAATAATTCTTCAGATTTTCCTCACCAAAACAAAAAAAAAATCTCTGCTAAAAAAAAAAAAATAATCAAGGCGTGTTGTTTGAAGCAGCACTTTTTCCTTGCTATTTGTGGTTCCACATAGTGCTGGTAAATGAACTGTTTGTCTGAATACATTAGTTCTGCAGTACGATTAATGTGTGTGCCCATTAACCATGTCACCAATGCCTCACTCCCTTAAGTGTATTCAGAGTGTATTTATTTTGAACATATGTACGGCCATTTATTTTTGTCTTTGTTCCTTTAAATGAGTCTGGCATTCATATTGCCATGGAATCCCTTCCTTTCCTTCATAGTGGACCCACGCAAGACCTGCTACGCTTGAACATCATGACTGTGATTTTTCCTAAGGCTACAGTGTGCTGCATGTGTGTGGGTGTCAGGTTACTGAACACGTCCTAAGGAATATATTTTCTTTTTTTCAAATGAGAACATCCCTCAGTCTTAACCTAATTCCTCTGAAGTGTGTCTGTATGGATTTCCTATACAGGAGACACACATGACGAAGATGTATTCTTCTGGTACTAAGTGGAACCACATTACGCCCACATAGTGTGATTATTACTCATTTACTCACGGAAGCCTCTCTGTGTGGTAGAAATTGCTCCTTTTTCCTGTTGGTGAGACAGCGTGGGGTCAAGACTATTCTTACGTCCAGGTTACTAAAGAGAGTTTCTGTTCTGTGAGCATTGTTCTGGGTGCACTGAGAAGCTGCACCTTAAACATGTGCCAAAGGGCAGCAATAATGGATATGGCGTATAGTTGGTGGCTCAGTGGTTTAGGAATTTTGTAGTAGTCATAATTCATTGTCATATTCCATTGGAGTTAGATTTTCTTACAGGAAAAATTGCAGGATCCAGTAATAACACCAATTTAGCTGAGAAAAAAAACTGTTTTATCATTTTAAAATGTTTGTTCTTACACAATTGTTTTCCACAAGTTATACATTTGTACATTCAGAACATTAACCTCATCTGTGCTATTTATATTGTTTTTTGATATGTTAAAAGTACCAAGCACACTTGGAACGCACTGTATTTCACATCCACCCTACTGAAGATGAATCACTGCGCTGATCTCAGCTCAGGTTTAATGCCATCTGCTCACATTGTTTGTCAGTTAGAGCACATGTTTATGTAGGCAGCAGGTGCTGTTGTTGAGCTCATTGTCCATGTAATTTTGTATAAATGTTATACTGTTTTTCCCCTGCACGAAATGAGAAACCGTTTTGCTCATTTACACATTTTGGCAGTTTTTTTTTTGTCCCATCACCCCAGTTTTGGTAAAATATGTTCACCAGTATGTTTTCCTGTTTAATTCAGGAGAATCTGTGATGGGAAGGCTGCATTTGGAAATCATTTTACGAGTTAAAGACACAAGTTCCCCATCTCCCCACAGAGGAGCCACGCTTCCGTCAGACTGAAAATATCGACTGAAGATCATAATCAAGGCTAGTTGCTGCTGACGCTCCATTGTCTTTTTAATTTGGTCTGCTAAAAAAATGTAATAACATGTCCAACACCAGCGGAAGCCAGCGCGACAGTGAGGAGAGAAATAGATGAACATGTTTTCAAAGCTACAGGCAAGAACTAAACAGGCACCCCCACCCTCCACAGCGCCATTCTGTAATTACATTTCCAGCAGCTTCTATTTATCTTTCTTAAAGGGCTAAGTATTCAAGTGGAGAGTGAAAGGCTGTCACAGGCTAAAATTCAGCTTCTGATAATGCCCGTTCAATACTTCATTAGCCTCCTGCACTAGAGGGGGCGCTGACAGCTGCTGCCTCTTGGCATTTGGGAGTCACTGTGCTCTTTCAAATCCCTGTGGCAGATTCTGTTTATGATTAAAACTATTGTGCCTTCTCCTGCTGGATGAGTGCGTGCCGCTCATGAGTCCTCAATGACATGGAGCAAGCAAGTCTAGATGATGCTCTGCAGAAGATGGAAGGAGGGCAAATAGAGGATTTCAGGCTGCTGTGAAAACTGGGTCAGGCTTAGTAGATTTTTTTTTTTTAAACGTCACCCCACTTTCCTTCAGCCTCTGGCTTGACAGCCGACTGGCCTGGAAACATTGTTTACAGACATGTTTGGTGTGATGCTCAGGTCCAGGGTGAGTGAGACAAACGGCTGTCTAAAGCTGTCCTTCACTGTGACAGCGAGCAGCAATCTCAATCAGAAATGTTCCAGCAAACATTAGCCTTGGTGAACGTGGAATTTTCTCATGTTTAATTAACTTTTCCTTTGGGCGATAAGTAACATGCAATCTGCAGCATAAACACTGATTATAATAAAACTCAGCCAAACCAAAGGCAGATACTGCTGTCTGATGCGCTAATTAATTCAGTCCCATATTAATACTCTGTTAACTTTAATGGGCTCATATATTGCACGTTAGTGAAAAAGGCTAAGATCACGGCAGACAATAGGACGCTACTCAGTCCAGAAGAAATCTGACCTCTGAGCTAATCAGGGACCCACCCTTACCTGGGCCTAAGTGGCCCAAGGCCAGTCAGTCATGATGAAGCTGTAAACTTCATGCCAGTCTTCATGAATCTGTGCAGTTAAATTAGTCAACTAATGACATTTTCATTCAGTGCAGTGCCCTTTGTGATGTCACAGGGACCCTCATGGGAAAGCAGTATCTAATTAAAAATTCCAATTAAAAAATCTAATTACAGTATGAGTCTGAATCAGCCCAAGATTGATCCTGATGGCTTTAATTAGTCCAATCAGATTCAACACAAAGCAGGCGCATGGATCTATTGGCTGACTAAAGACTTTTTTGTTTATTGACTCCCTGCTGGGCCAGGCAGAGGTGACATTGGTGGCTGAGAAAACAGTAGAACTTCAGTCTGCTCCAGCTTGGCACCTGTGTACCCCCAGACTCTTCATAGACTGGTGATCAGTGCTTCTGTAGATCCCTAACCATGCTTTATCATACAGAGTTGTAGGGTAGAAAGCCTGGTACAAAATGATTGTGGCAACAGGCTTGTGTTTCATCTGCTTACACAACTGGACATCAATACTGAAGCTGTTTATGTCTATTCAGTTTGACTGGGTGGGTTAGGGTGGGGGTATCACTCCTCTTTAGAGGTTTGGGCCCACAAGACAGCGAGAGCATGTGCTGCCTTTACATAGTGTGCAGGTCAGAGATTGGGCACTCATCAGAAATAATGAATTGAAGAGCCACTCCCAGACAAACACAGGCAGGAGGCAGCACAAATCAAAACCTGAGGCAAGAGGGCCTCAGTACTGAAAAATAATATATTAAAAAAGGCATCTTACCTGACATGCAGGTGACAAAACATACTACCTAGCTGATTTATATTTCTCAAGACTAAAACAAAAACCCAGCTACTTCGAGGAGGTTCAACTACAATATAATTATTTTTTTATTCTTCACTTAATTGCATTATATTAGTATTTATGTGTCTGTATATGTGTATATGTGTTTGAGTTGGTATGCTTCTTTTGGAATATGAGACATTATTTGTGAAACAACAACAACAACAATAATAATAATAATAATAATAATAATAATAACAGCAACAACAACAACAAAATATGATTAAATTCATTTAGGAAAAAGAAACCATAATAGTAAAGATTCACCTCTCCATCAACTGCTGCATGTAATTGATTAAAAAATCTCTATGAATTGAGATTGGAGGGACCCTGGTTTTTGAGCCAGTGTACTCAACCTAATGGCTGCTTTATTGATGTTCTTATTTTTAACAACAAGCCATCTCACCTCTCACCTGTCCTCTGGTGTTTTGCCTTTCACCTTGTGTGTCAGTCAGGTGCTAATTAAATTCCCCAAACCTGCCCTGCTACATCCGTAGAGGACAAAGGGTGGAATCTGGGTGATTGTGCCATAAAAATACGTAAATCTTAGTGTCACAGTAACCAATTAAATGGGCAGGTGCTTATGGTAACCAATCAAAAAGAGAATGTGTTTTCTTGTCTTGTCTAATTTGATTTGCCCCTGAACCAAAAAAAGGTATAAGATGGTAGTCAGTTTAATTAAACTCAATCAGCCATTGAGTTACTTAATTGTTTCAAGTTTGAAACAATTAAATCATAAAAATTAATCACATTTATCCAATAAAAAATGTAATTAATAAAAGAATATATTCAGTGCACTGGATTAAAAACTTTAAGAACGTATTTACTTATTAATGATTGGCACAAATTAAAAAATGATCTTTTAATAATTACAGTCATATGGCACAAATTAATGGATAATGACAATTTGCTGTTAAATGTGTTTTGCATGGTTTAAAACTGTTTCCTGACATACAGTACAACATTTAATAACATGACATGATACTTTTTGAAATTGCTTTGATTCAGAGCAGCTAAAAAAGCATCTCAAATACTAAACAACTAAAACAACAACAAATAAAATTCTGAGAATAATGGAGACTAATGGGTAACTGGCAGAATCTTATAATGAAAACATTTCCACATACATTTTACTCTGTGTGGGGATTTTTTTTTTAATTATTCTATCATAATTTTGATTAATTTATTAATTTTTTAGTCTCTAATGATTTTTTTTGTGTAGATGACCTTTTTAAAGGCAGCACAGCATGTAGGTTATTATGAATTGTAAGTAGATGGTTGAAGATTCACATCTAAACAACACAGCTCTTTGTACTGTGAATGAAAAATGCTGTTACCTATCAACATGGTTACTTGTTCATGCGTAACAATCAGAAGCAGATGTTTGCTGAAGTTCATTGACGTTAAGGTGCTAAAGGAGGCAACTGTGAATAGTGTAAATGGTGTGACACACACCTGTAAAAGACTTGGTAAGATGATGATAAATGGGTGGATTGGACTTGCAGTAGAAATATCTGGAAATACCCATTTGTGCGTGCGCGTGCATACACACACACACACACACACACACACACACACACACACACACACACACTTTATCTGTGGCAAAATGACATACATCCTGTGGAGTTGGGACAGGACTCCTCTGTGTATGCTTTTCTGTACTTGTCCAGGTGATAAAGTAACGCCAGCCGAAGAGAGGATTAAACGAAATCCTTAAACCAGGGATTTTAAGTGACCCCTTTATGTAACCCTTATGGAAGGAGGTGGCAGGAATGAGAAAGAATAGATGAGAGTGTGTAGAAGGTGATGATGACAGTGGTGTGTGCATCTGACTGCAGAATCACTTGTCATTGTGCTCACAGATAAAGGGAGGGGGAGTTCGCTGTCAGGATAAAGAGCTGTTTGTCCACAGTGTTGGAGAGATTAAAAGAGACAGAGCAGTTTGTGTGTGGGCACTGAGGTCCTTGTCACTCTGAGGAGATCCCCAAACCCATCAGACGCAGGCCCACTGCTGCCAGCTCACCGGAGGGAGTCAGAGTGCACAGTCTGTCTAATCTGGAGACTGCCCCTTGTTATGCATCCTGCTGCTTCTGCTGCTAGCCCACAAGTTGTCAAAAAAGACTGACCGTATACAGTCTTGCTGTAGGCTTCAAGCCGGTTTTCAATTTTTATATTTTCCATTGAAAGTCAGGAGGAAGGAAGGGTTCCAAAGTCAGTCAGAACGCTTTATTTATTTATTTTTTTAAACGTAAGAAACTGAGAGCAGCACAGGAAAGAGTATAGGAGGGGCTGGTCACTCCCATGATGCACAGGGAGCCACAGGGCAAAGGAAGAAACTAATGGCCACCCACCAGCCAGCGCTGTAACCTCGAACATGGCAGGAAGATGTCAAAGCAAGAGATGGAAAAGCTGTTGCTGCCATGGGCTGTCTGTAACTTTTCTCATGCTTCTCTGTGTGAAAGCCTTTAAGGTGAATATATTTTTACTGGGAAATGAATAAAAACACTGAGAAAAGGTCAGTGGCCCCAGGGCACAGGTGACTGCAAAAATGGTGTGTGAAAGCAGCCTTCCATTTCATCAGGAGTTGGGGCTTGTGGGATTGATGAAACACGAATGGATGGGGGGCTATTTCCATGGTCATGGGGCTGATGGGATTTCTTAATTCGTCACAACTCTGTGTGTGTGTGTGTGTGTGTGTGTGTGTGTGTGTGTGTGTGTGTGTGTGTGTGGGAGGGAGAGAAAGAGAAAGAGCTTTTGTGTGTGCCAACACTTGAGTGTGTCTGTGTATATGGCACAGCCACAAAAATTGTAAAACACCAAGAGCCATGTACATTTGAGTGTGTGTGTATATGTGTGTGCGTGCATGTGTATTCACCAGTAAAATTCAATGAGCATATGCTTAAAGAAATTGCCATTAAATTTAATATACTGTATACATAAAGCAAAACTTCTCTTTAGAGCACACTGAGAAACAGTTAAATGTGTGTGCACAGCGTCAATAAAATGACAAACTACCAGTCGCTTATCAAGTCAAAATCAGCATGCAGAAGCCAAAATAGTCTGGCACCCATGTTTTATGCAATGGTGTGGAACCAGTGTGGGAAAATTAGCCATCAGCAGTAAATGTATCCATTTGGACAGGCGTACACAACCTGGCAGGTGTGTCGCTGTGATCTGTGTGGCAGTGGAGCCCCATGCATTAAACATGCAGTCGCGGAGGCAGCGGCGGCGGCAGCAGCTCAGTACGATGTGAGTGTGATAGGCAGGTTTTAGGGACCTCATTTTGTACAGGCGACCTGTAACAGATGACGGTGACGCTAACCCGCTGAATGTTTGAGACAGCTGCGTCTTATTGTCCACCACCTGGCTCTTCAGCTGGGCATGCAAGCACGAGACAATCTTCCCAGCGTTCTCCTCTGTAGTTTAGATGTTCCGTTCACACCAGATGTCCTGGTGCTGCCTATGCGATGTATGCTTGTGAGTTGGTCGTAAAGTACATTTCCAACATGCCATCCTGTAGCACAGGTGTGATGGAACTGTGTTGAACTGGAGGCTGCTGATGCTGAACTAACCGCAATGACTTGGAATGTTTCAGTAAGTCTGCTGCAGAAACCCAACAAGATCTGAATGCTCTAGATTAAAGTGTCTACTTGACCAAATAAATATATTTTTTTATCATGATATATATTCAAAGTAACAGTTCTCTTCCAGTGGTGATAGTGTTAAATATTAAAAAACGTTTGATAACCACCACACTTTTTTATTTATGTATAACCCCTCAAATTTGTTTTTTTTTTCTTTGTGCTTGGGGTATTAAATCCTAATTAAGTGCAACATTGAATTCTCAGTGTATGGACTTTAATTTGCACTAAGAATATGAAAGTAGCTGTTTTGCACTTTGATATCAAAAGACTGGTAACGATGCTTCAAAGTTAAAGATGAAACCATGTTTGTAGGCACACTTTATGTTGAAAACACGACATGCAAACAAATTTTAAAAATTAATTTTATACATTAGAAAAAGATGTGTGGTTTTATCCCCTTTTTATCAGAGCTTTCCTACGCAAGTGAAGTAGCCTTTATTTATTTATTTATCTATCTATTTATTTATTTATTTATATTTTTCTTATGTAAATGGAAATTAGTACCATCATCATCCATGTGCCCAATACTGCCTTTTATGTTAATAATACTCAAGGTGAAATGTAATATAAAGTGTCAGAGACAACATCTGGAGCTATTCAAAAGCAATTAATATGTTCAGTCATTTTCAAAGGAGATAAAGAAATAGCACCATCCAGTTTTTAAAGAATAAAAAGTTGGTAGGGAAAACTGCCTAAATTTTAGAAGAGCTTTAATTGTCATTGAGTACATATACAAGTTTTAGCAAGGCTGGTTCTCTAAGTTTAACCCATACCCTGGGGGGGAGGGGAGCAGGCAGCTATCATTCAGCACCTGAGGAGCTAGCGCTGGATGCCTTGCTCAGGGACACACCTGGAGGTTAGGGAGGGATATTAACCAGGAAACTCTAACATCCTAGCTGGATGTTATACTCATTGAGCCACGAGCCACCTTTAATTTCTAATGTAATTCAAATGTTTAACACTTTGCGCTATTCTTTGTCTAAGGTGTTTATTGAAATTTTGAGTTATATAAGACATTTTTATCAGACTATGAAAATCCAGTCACACTTTAAAATCACATTACATGTATTTCAAAGGGCCAGTAAAAATTTTCAGCATTCTCTTCATGAAGAAAATAGCTAAACAGCAGTTTTGGGCCTAGAGTGCACTGGCAAAGTGCTCTTATAATGTTAACTTCTTGTGATGTTTGTATTGCACGGTGAATGCTGTGCTTATGTGTCATGATTTCACTGTGCCGTGATGAGATGCTTGAACAGGACAGTGCATATTATCTTTATGTATGACATATATATATATATATATATATATATATATATATATATGCTATATTGCCAAAAGTATTGGGATACTCCTCCAAATCATTGGATTCAGGTGTTCCAATCACCTCCATGGCCACAGGTGTATAAAATCAAGCACCTAGGCATGCA
>JABJVR010005884.1:0-13047 GCA_025773905.1 Chitala chitala | reverse complement strand
CCCCCCCCCCCCCCCCCCCCCCCCCCCCCCCCCCCCCCCCCCCCCCCCCACCCCCCCCCCCCCCCCCCCCCCCCCCGGCCCCCAGCGAGGCAGGAGAGAGAGAGGGAGAGAGAGGGAGAGAGAGGTAGAGTGAACGAGAAAGAGAGAGAGAGAGAGGGAGAGAGAGGGGGGAGAGAAAGGGAGAGAGAGGCGAGAGAGAGAGGGGAGAGAGGGAAAGTGAGAGAGGGAGAGTGAGAGAAAGAGAGAGAAGGGGAGAGTAGGGGAGGAGAGAGGGAGCGATAAAAGAGAGAGCGAAAGAAAGGATAGAGTGTGCAGACACACACACGACAGCTGCCAGGGACAGACAGAGTGTGTGGGAGAGAAATTGTCCAAAACTATCTGTGAGGATTCTTATATATCTGCCCCCATGGCAACACTGTATGACTGGCCTGTCCCCTCAAATCATGTCAGCCAGCAAAACTGTACTTTTTCACAAAACATATTCCTACGTGCTTGAGGCTGCCAGAAAAGTGGATGTGAAAAAAATAACAGCTTACATTGTACATGAATTAATGCAGTTTGCAGCTTTGAACACAATGGAGTATCTGAGAGACTAATGTAACGCTAAACACCAGGTAACCATACAAGCCCTGATATGGAGGGATAGCATAATGCTGCAAGGGTGCGGGTGCACAAATGGGTCATGATTTTATGCTGACCTGTTAAATTAAAGGAGAATACTGGAAAAGTAACAAAACATTCCTGGGTTAAAATATTTTCACCACTCCAGACATTTAATACAAAACATCACCAAGATGAACAAATATAATGAGAAGCATGACAAATCACTCATTTTCACATTTGTCAATGTCATAAATTTTTTTTGTCACTATCCTCTGGAGCACTGAAAGACCCACCGGTTCAGCTCTCTGCACATTCTCTGTCTGGCCATCTCAAAGCTGCCTACATTTACATTTCTAGGAAGCTGCTCCAACATTGCATTACAGCCACCAAACTATTACACATCAGACCTTTTAGGCCTCAGTCTGAATAAAATAGTGTATGCAGAATATATTCCACAGGAAGACCACCAGCAAAACCAGAGTTAAGATGAAAAAACATTACCCTCATACATAATATCATAACACTGAAATTTTAACATAGGAAAATATTGCTGTCCAAGGCTTTATACCTTAGTATTGTGTAAAGCTCTTTTACATATTGTTTCCCATGTCTTGTGTCCCTGTTAGCATCTGGCGAGGACGGGTCTCAAAAACACAAGGTGAAGGTGAGGTCTATGTGCAGAAAGGACTTTATTGACACAGAACCCTATGAGAAGCACCAGGTGCAGAAAATACAAAAGCATGAATAAAAGGTGATACAAAGGGAAAATAAACAAGGTGAAATTAGATCCACAATCCACAAAACTGAGCTATATAAAAGCACTAACTAAGATCTACAGAAAATGAGCCACTTAATACTGACACAGTACTTAACAAGGCATCAATTACGATCACAAAGCTTACAGATCATTAAGCGTAACATAAAAGCCATGACACAAGAGCTACATAAACAACTGGCAAACATACAGAAGGTCTGGGTTTGCACTTAACCCACTATATATCTCATCAACATTCATGAAAACACATCAAAAATAGGACACACACACACACACACATGTCTTTTTATGAATGTTTTTATGAATGGTTAAGTGTAAACTGTATCTTTGATGGTATTGTTGTCAAATGTTTTTAGATTGTCTAATGTTTTATGGACAGTATGTTTTCTGTTGGTATGTAATGTAACAAACTGTAGCACTTTGCCCAAGACAAATTTCCCTTTCGGGACAATAAAGTTTACTTTAGCTTTAACCTTAATCTTAATAAAAGTGCAAGAGAAACTGCTGAAATAAAGTCAGATAAGGATTCAAGTAAATCTGACATGTTTCATGTCAGATTTAATAAGCGAACAGAGTACTTCACGCACCACTGAATGTTGAAAAGCAACATGATTGAAGCAAAAGTATAGAACCATAAATTCAAACTAAAACCTTTGCAATAACCTCCAAGACAAGTTAACACTGGACTGAAAACTCACAGAACAAAATTTGGAAGAGTTCTTGCACACAGTTAAAAAGAGCTCCAGCTGCCTCCCGCGCTTACATGTCTGATTTCTTGCTCCAGTAAGGCTTTCGTTTTGATGGTCTGAAAGCTTGTCAACAGTTTTATCCCAGAATTCCAGTGAACAGAACCGTGGACCTCAAAACAGGAACAAGCCTGCTGAGGACCAAGAAGAGATGGGCTGTTTGATGTGTACTTCAATAGAACCGCCGTCCAGTGGAGACGGGCTCCTGACAGGTTCTTCGCAGTCAATACGGCACACCACGTCCCTTAACGGACAGCGGTACAGCACAAGAACTTCAAATTCCTCAACAAGTAACATTTTGGGGCTGTAGATCTGAGTTAATGCCAGTAATTTTGAGGGGCAAAGTTGGGATTTCAACAAGGACAGAGTTTCAGACAGTAAAGTTGATGTCCATCAGTTCTCTATGGGTAATACTCGAAACAAGTTGTCAAAAGAATGAAGAAAAAAAAAGACAGTACAAAACTAACCTGAACCAAAGGATCCTCCAAACCAGCTGAACTGACTCCCAACACCGTAAATGCCTGGATTCCTAAGAGGTCGTACAATTGCTGTGGCCATTCCTGCGTAGCCGGTCGTTGTGTGTTTTGCAGCACATCTTTCTGAGCAGCAGAACATTGCTGTCACATACCACCTCTTCAGTATATTCACCATGCATTTGCCGTTCTTGACTCTGTTTTCTACGTCTTCTCACTTACACTGTAAAATGTAGGGACGCGTAGGAATGTCAAGGCCAGAGAATCCTGTAGGTCTTTCACAAACGAAAGCAAACCTGTTCAAATGCCAACGGCTGCATTATTGTTTCAGGTGTAATTTAAAAAATCATATCAAATCAAAGCTGTTAAAATTTTGCACTTTACTGTTAAGGTCACCAGTAAAACGTTACTAAAAACAATAAACAACTTGGACAAACTTTTGCTGTTCAGTCTGTTCAGCAATAGACATCTGTTTTGTGAGATGTATTATACATGCTGTCCATGGCCAGTAAGCTCAGCAAAATCTGTATACATATGTTTGTTAGTTTCAACATGAAAAATATTCTAAAAGGCATTGCACTTATACTTAGAATCATATTATTTTGAGCCAAAAACAGAGCAGTGTTATTAACATGGGTGATTTATATTAGGAGAATTTGAGTGTCTTTCCTTTTGGTATGAGTGATAAGGGAAGAACTCTGCATACGGGAGAGAAGAGACAACCCACCATACAGTGAAAGTCTCCAATCTGCCTAAACTCCAGTGCAAAGTGCAGGAGCGTGGAAGTGCCTAGGGATTCACACAGGAATATTTTGGACCGTCACGGAGTTCCATTCTGCCAGCAGAATTGTTTGGTACAATCTGTACTTTTTTAAAATTACAAACTACAGTCCCAGAATTGCTAACATTTTTGGTTGGGGTTAACTAAAAAAACACTGCACAAGATGTTTTAGATATTCAAACCCCTTGTTTTAGATTAGTGATAAATATGTTAAATGGTTCTTATTAAAGAATTTGTTTCCTTTAAGCTTAAAATAGGAAGTTACTTAATAGCTGACGCCAATTGTGCGAAAGAGAGTGGCACTAGTGAAGTGCTTTGTTGTGCTGATGAAGTGCATGAAATATATATAATGCAGAGCCAGTGGGGGTAGTGTTTGCTTACTCACAGCAGCCAATGTACTGTTGATTTTTGGCAATAGTACAGTATGGTCAGATTTTTTTAGCTTTTCTGAAGTAAGATCGCATTTCTAGAACATGAAAACAAAGGTGCTGTTAGTTACATTTACAGATTTTTTTTGCAGAATGTATTTCTTTGCAAATATTGAGATTTATTTGCATAACTGACCAGACATAGAACCTGTGAATTGAATAACAATGTCTGGTGTCAATAGAGCTGAATCTTCAAATCTTAAACCTAATTTTTTTTTCTGTTGGAAAATGCCCAAGTCTAATTTTTTTGTATCTTCATAAAAAAAAGTTGTATGGATTTGCATTTTCATACATGAATTTGGAGTTTGTGCTTATGCTGCTTATTGTTATCAGTTACATAAAAAATCCATAATATTCTGATCAGGAATTCTGCCAAACACCTAAACTGTAAATTCCATATTGTAGCACAACAATATGTGTGAACAGATTGATAATTCACAGTGACCACGATTTCCCCGCGTGGTAACACAGCAGGTAACATTGTTACCTTATATGTCTGGGGTTCTACATGTCAGCCTGCGCTGGGTTCTGTGTGGTGTGGTGTCTGCACGTTCTCCTGCCTCTTTCTCATGTACAGTATTTCATTTTTTTCAATGCCTGTTGTACCTTTTGTGAGTTACCTATTTTCAAAACATAAATTACCTCCAATATTTATTATAGTGCTAATATATTTTGTTTAAGCAAATGTTTATTGCAGTTTTTCCCCTTTTAGTTTTTTTAACCAGCATATTTTCAGAAGACAGTGTTATCAAAGTATATGAAATTTGCACTATTTTTCAGAAGATGCAGAACAAAGTAAAACATTATTGGTTAGTTGATGTTCATTATAACTTATATAACAAACTATAGGGAATATGAACCCAAAAGTGGTCATATAAAATAAAAAAAATTCTTTAAAAATGAGATGCAAATAATTCCTGATATGACTGTTTCTTTTCTTGTTGTGCAACCTTTTTATTACTAAATGCATTTTCACAGCATAACTTGTGTTTGGATGATAAAAAGGTATTAAGTTTAGCTTCATTTTGCCTGGGGTGGCTCACAGTACTGATGTCAGGCAGTAAGCAGGAAAGCAGTGGTCAGAACAATGGCTCTAAATGAAAGCAACATGCCGGCGAGCTGGGTGCCTTCAGAGTACGCTAACGAACACATATGTCCGATAAGTGATTCTGAGGAAGTCAGTCAAGCAAAAATGCTTTTAATATGTTTTCCAGTGCCGTAACAAACAAACTGTTCTTTATGTGATGGTTTTTGGAGCTCCAAGGACATCAGAAAAACCACTGACAATGTGCTATTTCATGTTATGGAATTTAACATATATATTACATTTCCATTGTGACATGAACGTTTATATTTTCAAATCAAATGGATCCAATTTCAGGTGTGGGAGCAGCACACCAACAAGGGGGAAGCTAAAGCTCAAAACACAAATGCCAGAAATGTGCAAACCACTCCACAGAAACGCTAATCACCTGTAAACCCTTATGCTGGAGTAACTGGAAACCAAGAAACTGTAATCGCACAAGTTTATTCATTGGGAGAAAAACAGAACGACCGCTCAGCTCAGACGAGCAGCAGTGAGAAGCTCACCAGACGCTGTAACAGTATGACATCAGAAGGCTGGAAACCTTTTACAGGATCTAGACAGAATATTCAGCTTTGTTGCTAATCTCTTTTTATTGGATTTTTGCAAAAAAAAAAAAAATAAAATTGTGTCCCAGTTGAATCACCTTTTAACAATATTACATCACTATGGGTCTGGGATGAGAGCGGAAGACAAGGACAAAGTGAACCTCAGAAGCTAAGGAGGAGGAAGAAGAAGTTGTGTGACAGCTTTTTTTAAAGTGTGTCTATCAACAGAAAGGGTTAATCTCCTTCCAGAAATTTCCACCACAAAAGTGAAGAAACAGAATCTCAAGTTCTCTGCTTAAAAATTTTGTTCCTTTGATTGGTAATTCCTCGCATTCCTGAATTTTTTTCAAAAAGGGTCTGTGAAACCTACAAGAAACCCCAGGTGTACCTGGCCTATGTTCAGCATTCAACTCTGGTACGCTGTACCAGTAACCGGCTCCTTTTTATCGGTTATATTTGGCCCTGAGAACAATCCACATGGACGCAGGAGGAACATGGGGTGGAATTCAGACCCTGGAGACCACTGCACTAATTGTCGAGATGCCGTGCCACCCATGAGGGCTCTTTGGTACCTTGTTTATCAGAAACACCTAGGGAAATATAGCACATGTTCAAGCAGATCTAATTATATAAAGGCTGTTTTTCTTCCAACTACTAGCAGTCGGCGGACTTCCTGATGTCATTGCAAAAGGTGATGGTGAAAGGGAGAAATACAGAGATCTGACGCTTTGTGCCATTTGAGACCATTACCAGGTAATGACAGGGTACCAAGCCTGATGTTAAGGGCATCCTATTAACTGGCAAATGGAGAGTCGTTTGGCCGCGGGCGGCTCACTGGTGAGCACAGACAGAGCTCACAGAGATGACATTATCAGCAAGGTGAGACAGAGCATTTATTAGCAGCCTTTCACTGAGGAAACAGGTCTGAAGGGCTGCAACGCCAGGCTTCCACGATGACTCAGGGAAGAAACATGCAAAGTCATGGGCAAAAAGCTCTTTACTGAAATCCTGCTGCTTTATAGTTCTAGCATTGTTTGTAATGTTCAATTTTCACACTGTAGATGTACCATGAATTTACCAACATTGTCATTTTAGATATATTTATTCTTTGGTGGATTGAATGGATAGTGGTGTGCAATAAATATAATATGAAAGGCAGATTTTGTTAGTTAAATATATGAACCATGTTATTAAACTTGTTGACACAAGAAATAAAGCAAGCTTCTGATCTGCCTGAAACACTGAAGAGTCTTCAATGGATGATCACCTAACAAGCTCTCAGCAGCTGTTGAGGACAGAGCAGAATTCATGAAGTTTAATTGCGAATGTACAGCGCACATCACAATAGTTGTTTTGCTTTTACAAAAAAAGCAGTGGGAAAAAGATAACCAGATAAATAAACCGCATACACGAATCCCTTTTTTTGTGGTTAACTGTCAACACAACGGTGCCCTCACAAAGGACGCGGGCACAGCAAAGGAGGTCCTTCAGCAGAACGGGAGAGTTGCGTAACGACGAGGAGTCGTGTGTTCTCTCGCTGCGGCTGGTGCCCAAGGCTGCAGCCGTGTGACTGACTTACAGAATTCATGTTTGACGCTGGAAGCCCCTGCTCAGCCAAGCCAAGGCAAGAGTGGAAGGCGGACTTCAGCTCACCGTTAGCAAGGCCGGCACATCATGAGCTGCAGACAGCTGTACGTCAGGTGTTCCTCAGGTTTGGCCTTAGTTTCTGCAGTAACAACAAGCCTAACCTGAAGTTGTTTTCATGGCAGGAGCAGGTTCCTTGACCAAATACCTGTTGAATGGACTGCTCTGTTTCTAGACTGTTTAACCCAACAGCGGCGGAACGTTTCCAAAAGGGTGAAAGATTTTGACATTCATTGACTCCAAGCATGCCACTCATGACCATGGAAGGTCACAGGCTTTCTGTGTATTGTTGCTGAAATTGACAGAACTGTCAAGAATAACAGGTCTGTATAGCCTTGACGGAGGTGACGTAAGAGTAAACATTCCCTTTCTTCCTTTCTGCACCACGTCTGCCGTCCTCCTCATCTCTCAGTTCCTTTCTTCTCCTCTCCATTTATCTCCTTCCTCTGGTCTCCCTCTATTCCATTCTGATTTAAAGACTGGCATGTCCTTTTGATTCAGATGAGAAAACCAGCCACACAAAGCAGAACCTTGAGCCATGCTGACTCAGTGGAGCTGTAAACCTCCAGCACTTTCTGAAGACGGGGCCGGCAGTAGCACAAACGCAGTCTGGCGCATAAAAACACAACGCCCACCACACAGCTTCAAGGTGAGCAAAGAGAAAGCTTCTGAGATTTCATATTTATCTTATACACATTCTTCACCATTAATCCAGCATGCCGTGTCTCACACATGTAAAAAATAATAGAATATAAAAAAGTATTGAATCCACAGTATGGAAAATGTTTCTGTGGTTTTGAGTTACAGATTTGCAGTATATCGGTAAATGCTATACACAAATACAGTCGAACTCTTACAATCTCTTATAGTTAAATATGCATTATAAAAAAAGTTTTACGTTAACTGTTAATACATTAATTTGTGGGCAGCATGGTGGCGTGGTGGTTAGCACTCGCACCTCCAGGCCTGGGGTTTGATTCCCACCTTGAGTCTGTGTGCGTGGAGTTTGCGTGTTCTCCCTGTGCTTGGTGGGTTTCTCTCCAGCTTCTCTGGTTTCCTCCTACAGTCCAAAGACATGGGGGTTAGGTTGATTGGTGTGTTCAAATTTTGTGTGCGTGCGTGTGCGTGCGCATGCACGCGCCCTGTAGTGGGTTGGCACCCTGCCCTGAGCATCCCCTGCCTTGCACCCTATGTCTCCTAGGATGCGCTCCAGGCTTCCCACAACCCTTAACAGGATGAAGAGGTATAGAAGACAACTGACTGACATTAATTTGTAAATGTACTAAGTCCACAACAATGACATATGACTCTTTGCCAGATCCTGTGTAATGCCTCTTTCCTTCTTTTAGATGTAACAATACAACATATCTGCATGCACCACATACACAAAACATCTTAGCGCAGTGGTTGGTAGGATATATATCCGAGAGTGTGTTGCTTTCATGACAGTCATTGTGCTATATGCGCATAAATGTGACTGTTTATATGCGCACTATTTAGCACCTCTGTCTATATTGCTAATTTGGACACATTTATTTGTGTCCAACGGCCAGGCCCTTCTTTCAGACAAACACTTGCAAATGCAAACAGAATAACATAATATTTCAAAACCACCATTAAGCAGTAGTGGAGAAACAGGTGCAGCTAATTTTCAAGGGTATGTGACCAAGACCGTGAAGGGTCTGGCAGTAACAATGAAGGTGTAGTTTGAGGGGAGGCATGACAGCCTGTGTGTTTGTTTGTAAACATAGATCTGTTGTTTGTACCGAGAGCTGGTCTGGTGCAAGCTTTACAATATGGCAAGGCAATCAAACATTTCGAACAAAACTAGCCTCACATCAGACAGTTTTTCATGAAAAACGAATGAGAACTGCGTAACTAGAGTGTGCACACACTCTTAACAAACATAAAATTTTGATTGCAATGCAGTACAATAATTAAACATGAAATATGCATTGTACTATTTCACTATCCACTCAAATTCAATGAAGCTCAGACTGAAATTGTGGCAAAGTTATTTTCTCTCTGTAACGGATGCAGCTGTCCAGTGACTCATAGTTAAACACATTTGTATTCAACAAAACACTCTGAGTTTAAAACCCGACTGTCTAAGTAGGGAATTAAACTGAAAACACTTTAAATACTGCTCCAGTGTGACTTTCCGTTCTCTTGTGCCTGCAGTCACTTGTCATTTTCCAAATTAGACAAAACATACAGCAGCTATGATTGAAATATTGTAATGAAGATAATTCAAAACGAGTTTGGCAGCTGAATGATATTCGTGTGATGCAAACAAAGTGAATTAAACGAAAAAGGAATGCACCATGTAGAAGATACAGTACGATGCAGACAAATCAGATTTATTGCTGCATGGATGCAAGAAGTAATCTCTTAACTTATTTAATCAAAGGTATCCCCAAAAGTCACCAATTCCCGTAGGGCAAAGTTATACTGTCTCATAGGGGGATTGTTTTTCTGCTAAGTGAACAACAAATCAGGGAGTCCAGTGAGGTCCATCTCTCAACCAATCGCTCTGACAGAATATCATACACAAACAGTGTATACTGTATCAATAATACATCAGCATTTCACCCTAGCTATGTCCACTGAGCCAGAAGACTTATTCAGCTACTGTATTATTACCCTTAGATTCAGCAGCTCAGATGATGTTTACACTGCAGCTGGTCAGTGAGCTGGAGGCTGGTCTCCAATGCCAAGCCAGATTTTATTTTTTTTCCACTGAACATCTATTGTAGTGTCCCCTCTCACTCTCAAAGCTCTTCCTGACAGATTTGACACTATCGCAATGTATTGAAAGACTCCATAACAGTGGAAAATAATAACAAAGAAAAGAGTCAAAGCTTTTGGTGTCATGGGAAATGCAAGAAATGGGGTGACTAATCAACATTCAAAGAATCAGCGCTGAGTACTGGTTTCAGGAATAGGGGGTTAGTCTGAGAAAGGCTTTACAATCCATAATGTTTTGACAGGTTCCAGCAGCGTGAGACCGTATTGGATGGAATCGACTCGGGGAAATTTTGAGAATACTACACTATATGTATCATTTAGTCAAAATAACCACACATTCTCAGCCTGACAAACCCTATGAAGTTTAGAGAGGCTGGAATTAATACCTGTAAACAAATAGTAGGAAGAGTCAATCGTAATGTGTTAAGGTTAATTTCAGCAGGCTTATCTTTATCTGTCTCTGTGTGTGTGTGCGTGTGTGTGTGTGTGTGTGTGTGTGTGTGTGTGTGTGTGTGTGTGTGTGTGTGGAGAAGGTGCTGCCCAGGAACTGTGATCTATAAAAAATACATGATTAGATGCATTAATATACATCAATATAATTATTTGTGTGAAAGCAAACATTATTACTAATGTAGGTATAAATCACCTGGATGAAGTAATATGGGAAAGACAGCGGGGTACTGATCTTAAAAGCACACCCCTGGGGTGACGATCTCCAGACACTTTACAGCAGCACCACATTTTTCTCCTAAATCAGTGCAGTCCAGCATCAGGCCAACTGTTCCACTGATTCTTCACTACACTGCTAAGGCCTACCTGAGATTTTCCGTCTCAGAGAAAGCAACATGCACTGCAACGCCCATTAACCTGAACGCTATTTAGTGCGGATGAAGTTCCTTAAATTGTAACCACTTTTCATTCCTCACCTACCCACACTTCCAGCATATTTTATATATCCTGCCAGCATATTCTAAAACATACTGGTAGGTAAAACACAACTTCCTTAGTGTAGAGCATGAAAGAAATAATTATGTATGCATGATGTAAATTGCTCCTTCATCAATATACTTAAAACTTGGTTAATGTTAAGTGGAAATGCCCCAATCAAAACCTACGCTGTGTTATCAAAAGTAAATCTCTTCCTCTTTGCTAGCATTAGCGAGAAAAAAAAAACGGATTTGGGCATTTTTTTTTATTTTAACCACTGTAAATTATTTATAGAATATATTACAGATGCAGATTACTCAAATAAATCTGAAGACTGCAGTTTTATGCATTAAAGTAAATATAAATTACATACTGCACCACAGGTTATGACAAGCAACCTCTCATTTCCAATAAGGAGGCAGCACAGATTTTGACAAGCCAACCCTTTTTATCCAACCAGGAAGGAGCACAGGGTCTGACACAGGAAAAAAAAAACACTTCTTATCCAATAAGGAGGCACCACAGGTTCAGACAAGGAAATCCCTCTAATCCAATAAGGAGGCAGCACAGGTCCCGACAAGGTAATCCCTTTTATCCAATAAGGAGGCAGCACAGGTTCTGACAAACTAATCCCTTTTATCCAATAAGGAGGCAGTGCAGGTCCTGACAAGGCAATCCCTCGTATGTAATAAGGAATGCCAAAATGTGCTGCCAGGCTATCCATTGATAAAGGGCATCCTTCTGCTGTACACAAAAACAACAAACTTTTATTTTTCAAAAGCATAAACAGCACTTCAATGGGAAAAATAACAGCAGACATGGATGCTGATTAAGATACAGTTCCCAGCTATCTGACATAAACTACATAAGACTATATGATCAAAAATATCTGTACACACTCAATGTGAAAATGTAATTTACCCAACGCTCATATTGTTAATAAATTAGTGGCATATGTAAGAAAAAAAAACAACAAAAAAAAAAACAAAAAAACTGAATAGGCCAGCATGCATAATCTCTGATTTGAAGATGCTGACAACAGTATCAACCTGTGACAGGTGAGCTGTCTACAATTTCTAAACCAGAAAAGCAGATTACAGGTGATGGATTGATTTTGCATTTAATGCTAAACACTTTTTACTTTACACTGATAATTCATTCTTTCCTAAAAAGTACTTAACACATTTGTTCAGAAATGATTTTGCTAAGTAAGGGTTTTAAAAAGTAGATATTTTTAAAATATAAATGCATTTGTTAAATTTAGTCAACATATGTTAATGACCTTATTGCAGAACATATTTATTTAGTCAGTATGTAATTCCTAGAACACTGGCTCCTTGTAGAGGTGGGGATCTCTTATTATTATGAATCTTCAGTTTTAAAGGGGCTGAAGTGTGATAACATTTATGTACTGTTTAACACAGATGACTACAATAAGCCAAAACCAAAAAATTGTGTTTTTTAATAACAGTAAAAAAGGAATGTTTGGATAAAAAAGAAAGTGTTCGTTTTCTTGAGGACTGGTGCAATAGCAGAGCAATGAGTGTCTAGCGAGACATGTTCCATTTTCATTCTGTGCATTGGCAGAATTACATACTGAAAAAAAGAGGAAAGAGTGACCTCTAGTGGAGAGAAACCGATAAATCATGACCAATTACCAGCATATACTGTAACTGTTTTTTTTTAAGTTATTTGCAAACATTTAACCAAACTGTTGTAATTTACTGCTGTATGCATCTTATGTGATAAACTGTGTAAAGTTCTTCAAGTTATACGTGCAAACATTTAATTATCTGTGCTTGAATTGAATGTGTTGTAGTGTCAATTCAGTTTCTTCCTTTCTTTCCCACATTGTCATATACACATTCCAAATATCCTGTAAAAATGAATACCTGAATGACAGTAATATTTGTGGCTAAGTTTTCATTGACCTAATTTACTAAATAAGGCTTGTTAATGTATTCAACCTTTTACTTCCTCTGAATTTGCAGTTATGATATTTTTAAGGGCTGATTAATATTTTAAACTCAACACTGGCACAAATTGCAAAGTAAATGTACAGTGAAACATTGCCTCAAAAGAACAAATATTCTAACCATGCTCTGGAAAAACCTAAAATACTCCTGGCTTACAAAGTCCCATAGCATGCAACAACATACTTAAATATTTCATTGGTCTCTGTATGTATGCAATAATGGTTGGTTTGTTTGTGTGTGTGTGTGTGTGTGTGTGTGTGTGTGTGTGCCCTGCTGTGGGTTGTTACAGTGTTTGTGTATGTTTGTTTGTGTGT
>JABJVR010005883.1:0-13048 GCA_025773905.1 Chitala chitala | reverse complement strand
CACACCCACCCACCCCCCCCCCCCCTCACTTTCTGTCTTTCGTTTGCGCGGGGGGCGGCCCCCCCAAACATTAACTACTAGTGATCAGTCCTGCTACAGTGTGGTGATTACATCACATAATATTATCAGCCTGTGTACAGAACATAATAGACTTGACGCTGCTTTGTACCCTGCAGCGCTTACACTGTCACCACTGAACAAGCTGTAACGCTGTAATGTCGTGATTCAGTTTAACTTCAGAGTAATATTTCTGTTGTCTGAAAGATAGTTACGCTGTAAATTAAACGTTCTTTCAGAACAGCTAATATTTGTTGTACGTTACTGCTACTCTTACTGCAAATATCACTGAAAATTCCTCCGGAGTATTTCAGATTTAGGGTAAAACCCTTTTTCCAGTGAGATATGCAACTTTTGAATGAACACCATTTCAGCGTACTTACAAGTGCCAAAGATTACAAAACTCCCTCCACCCGGTCCATTTTCGGTGCACTTTGTCTTTTTTGCCAAGTGTTTAATCTGCCCTTGTTTGACCGTTCCTTTCCGTAGAAGGCTTGGCGAAAGATAAGCACACGCCTAACAATGATAAATCACTCCGCATAATACATTAATTCTGTCATCTCGCACATGATTCAATTAGTCTTTTTTTACTAACAGCGATTGAGTCGCTTTTTAGATCACATACATGTACAAAAACTGGTAGCGCTAAAAATATGCGCGATGCGAAAAGTTTGCATTAAATGCAGTCTAATCGTAACAGACGTGTAAAACGCGTGTGCTAACTTTCTGCACATTTTCCCTTGTCACTATGCATGGCATTGCGTCAGAGAAACTGTTACAACTCCCCTCTCACCTGCTGAACCATACTTCTCACGTTACGTTTTTTACAACATGTTACGACGTATGCTTTGGAATGCATGCAGAATTCAGTTTATCTACCAACGCATACTGAAATCTTTCCCGGGTGTAGACTTTGAAGGTGAAATACTACATTATATGTTTTGATTAACATTATTTTCTTTCCTTTACATCCAGATTGTACGTTGTCCAATGTATGTGGACTGCCCAGGTGAGCGCTCTCCACTGGGACGGTGTGATCTTTAACCTGCAGCAATCTCTTAAAAATAGCCCATCGTCAGTTTTTCTCCTCCGTTACCACGTGCCCAAAGGGACCGCGCTTAGGACCGCGCCTTCTCTCCGTGCCAGCTGGTTCAACAGCGCAGGAGTCGGAGCATCCAGCGGCTGTTGGCTTTGGAAAGAACAGGCGGGAAGTAAATGTGGTGAGTGGACTGGGCGGCCGATAGCGACGAAGCTGAGGAGTGATTTATCCGTTTCTGGTCAGGTCATGGGGAAAATAAGATAGCCTTCCTTTAATTAAGGGTCACGGCTTTAATTAGCGAGACCGGTTTTTGAGTGGACTCATGACATCCGTCTTGACACATGGCATTCTGAATGGAGCTCTTAAAGGAGATTCCGATGTCTGGCGACTGAGCCGAATCAGTGCACCAGTCATTACTGTCAAATCGGCTGACCCTTTTCTGTGTAACATATTGTTGTTCATTTCTTGCACTGACTTTAAAGTTTTGTCCTTCGTACGACTGTTCTTAAAGGCATAAAATGAAGACATCCTTGAACCCAAAGTATAGCATTTTCCATTTTTACAGTTATTAAGGAAAACTAAGAACGTGACGCAGCGCCGAAGGCCTGTTTCAAGAGCGCCCCCCTCCCGGTTCCGTCGGAAAGGTCCGAAAACATTCAGCAAAACACGCATTTTTTTGTAGCCTGTTCATGTGTCATCTTAGGAGTTAACAATCTAGTTCCATATGTCATATTTAAAATGTTTAAGACATTTGAACTGTAATATTTTGCTAAATATCTAATGTACACAGACGATTTAGACAAATTTGGACATGTTAAATGCTTCCCTAAAACCGAGATTGAGGACAAAATTAAGATACTTTCTATCTTTTACAAAAGATAAACTGTTGAATGACTAAATGTCTTCGTATTTATTTCCTTTGCCGTTAATAAATCTTGAAGCAATCAGCCTATTTATGACCATAAATTTTTTAATAGGCAGTTGGAAATATCTATTAATGTCTCTATTAATGACATATTTTCGTCTTTCGCGTTGACCATTTTGAATGCTTTTAATTATTTATTTTTTAAAATTGAGAGTAGGAGGAAATTGTGTAGTCATTTGCGTTTTTCCAGTAAATGCTGAAAGATCTCAAATGGTAAAGGTGTAATTCTTAGAATGCAATCTCATCGATCGTTTTAACGCCATTACAAAGTATTTACAAGCTGCATTGCTAGTTCGGTTGTAAGAACGAGGTGCTCTTGTGTAATATGAATTTGTTTTTGCATTTCATTCGTTGAATTCATATACAGAGGCTACATAGATGCCTTATGACATAGATATGCCTTGTGACAGTATATAATAACAAGTAGGCTACACGTTAACATCTAAAACAAGTCACGTAAAATAACGGTATGTTGGTTTATGAAGTGAATATTGAAAAGCCAATATAGCGACTTTATCGTACCCACAAATAAAAACACTTTGTTATCCCATGGGTTTATAGCTGGGCAGGAACGATCGCACCAGGAAGTTTTTGTCAGATAACATTTGAATAAAAAGTTATCAGATCCACTTTTCTTACGCTCTCTTGTTGCCATATGGATGGTTAGACCGGTACCGACCTGTGCACGTGTGTAGTATTTCACATAGTAAAAATTTCCCTTGAAATTGTCGAGCTGCCCTTCATCACTCTGTGCCGGTTCAGTCAAGGTTTTCCCCGCTCGGGCTATCCGAAAACGTCGCAGTACCGCTTTTCCATATAATGTCCGGTCGCACGCTGTATGAAGCGGACAGCTGCCATCTATATCGAAAATGAAACATATAATAACAATATATAAAACTATACATCATTTAGTAGCTCTGTCAAAAAAATACGAACTTGTGAAATTCACCAACTAACATAAAGTGTACTTATTTTACGGCTTTGTTTAAAATTAGCGATGCTAAATATTATTTGAATGTCTTCTTTTTCAAAACGATAATAAGCATTTTTTTAATGAAGACATTTAGCGCAGCAGCAGCATAACCTGTTTTCATTTCATCTACTTATCATCATTATGTAGATTAAAACATACGTTTTAATCGAACGGGTAAACTGGCAGTTTTGTTAATTGCACAGCGTCGGTTATGTAAAGTATATAAATATAGTAATGAATTTTAAAAATAATTTATAAATATACGGTCCGTAAGATAACTTTGAGCTCGTATTTGAACACACGTTTAAATATATCCTTGTTCGTGTCAGTTATTTAAACTATACAGCATATTTCGATAACGCTAATTGCTTTAACCTTAGTTTATGTGTTGCGTTATAATAACGTTTGGAAAATGCAGAAACGTTAATAGGCAACAAAAAGGCTCAGATCCGAAATGTATAACCTAACCTGCCCTTGCACGGTTCACGATTCAATGTAGATTATTTAAAGTTCCTTTTATTACCATTGTCGTGATTATCGCGTCCGTACTTAAGTCACGGGACAGTTTATAAGATAAGGGAGAATATACAAAATACTGTTTGATCTA
This sequence comes from Chitala chitala, assembly GCA_025773905.1. NCBI lineage: Eukaryota > Metazoa > Chordata > Actinopteri > Osteoglossiformes > Notopteridae > Chitala > Chitala chitala. The sequence goes on along the minus strand of JABJVR010005883.1, from coordinate 9,447 downwards.
AGCATGAAGAAATCCAAAATTAAAATACAGTACGAATTGCAACATTGTTTAGTTTTGTAGTTTGTATTTTTCGCCCTGACAAATAATAATTCAATCCTTTGACGTTTGACATATTAAGAAACAGGTACTCTCAAAGAAAACATAGTAATGCGCTTTGTAGAAACAAACACCTGTAAAAATTAAAAAATAAAGTTCACCTCTTGCTTTTACGGGTACTCACTTTTTAGACAAAGGGAAGAAAATACAAAAAGCAATTTATTTTAATTAAACAATAAAGTACACTAATACTGAATCTTATGCATTTCCATTTATATTAAATTTTATTGTAATAATTTAAAATTTAATACTTAAATTCTTTTGAAAACGTTACAATAATAAATGTCGCTGTTTGATGGTTTTGTTCAGCTGTATTGCGTACGGGCGTCCTCTTGTGGACCTCCTTAAAACAGTTTACGTTTGCGCCAAACAGTTTTGTGTATGCATTAACGCGATGATGCTACACTTTTACAAGATCTGAACCGAGGATAATTTAGTCGCGAACAGCATAGTGTATTTAGCCTTGTCATTTCTGAAAAATAAATACCATTAGCTGATCCAGTAGCATTTACTTTTTTTAATTTTTTAATTTTTTTTTCCAGAGTAGTGTCGGGTAGTGGCTTGGATACCACTGACAAAATTTGAAGTTCAAGTATTGTTGACCAGTTTATAATTTGGGTCTCTAGTATGTTAAATTTCGGTGAACTATATATATTCTTAAAGATCGAAATTAATTAGAACTGAAAATCTTTAATGTTTTTAATACAATTAAATAAGAACAATGCTTAGACATAAACGAACAAATTTTCACACGCGCACACACACACTTGTGTGTGTGTGTGTGTGTGTGGTTTACATTTATTTTGTCACATTTTCTTCCGTCGGACAACACATGTTTTTACACACAATTATGTTGGTTTAACTGCAAGAGCATGAATTGTTTGCAAATGTGTTTGCTGCAGACGCTACTAGACACCTCTTATTAAAATTAACAACCTTAAGGAATTGTGAGTCTGTGAAATCTCTACCGACGCCATAACTACGTGGGGAGGAAACTTGTGTCTGTTATAAAGGAAGTAGAAGGTTATTGTTTGCTATTTTAATGACACATATTGTGTTAGGAATTTGTTTGATGTTTGCTAGCTTCAATGATTGCCGAAAAAGCAAAAGATAAAGCGTCCATTTCTGAAAAGTTTTCACGTGAGAACGGCAAACTCGTTATTCCATAAAAAGTCTTCTCCAACTGATTATATATTTATTTTAATTGTACATAATTCGTACATTTCTAATTTATTGCCTACAAGCAAATATTTTGTATACATTATTGTGATTACATTATTGTGAATTATTCAGTATAGCTGAACAACTTACTGTCTTTGCCATATTCAAAATCAGAATAAGACAGCACAACTCTAGCAAATGTCTGAATATTTCCTAAACGCTCACCCTGTTCATAAAATCACTCACCATGTTTGCTCATAGTCCATAATCACTTGTAAAAGGCAGATGTTTGCTGTGACTAATGCCAGACTATTTTAAGTTTTCCTCTTAGTAATAACCAGGGTTATCAATGTAAGACCTACCAGGAAAATAGTCTGGGTGTCAAGGAGTGGTGTTTGTAGCTGTGTTGTTCAGGCTCCTTTTCCCTTTCCTGTGGTTCCCATGATGCCTTTCCCCAGTGTTCGAGTCAGGCAGGCGGTATATCACTGTTTGTAGACACCGCTCTGCACCTGAGCAGCTAGGGGATGCACACCAGCAAGAGGGCCTGGGCCTTGCCCTTAATCTCTGCCCTGCCCCTCTTTATTTAGATCCCTTTTCTGGTGCTTGTGTATTACAATTTTTTTTAAGGAAGTCATTGCGGCAGTTCTGAATTTAGAAGCCGTGGTACGAGTTTCAAAGGGCACCACTTCCTCTCCAATGGAGGATGTTCTCAGCCAATCTGTCATGCATCGGACGACCGGGACACAAGGTTCGAGGAAGCTGGGACAGGTGCGCTTGGAACTGTTTCTCGTTCACTGACATCCACAGAGACAGAACACAATGGTCTGAATTTGTCACGAAGCCATCTCTTTCCAAATGGCAGAATCTCACAGAAAGCATTGTCTCCAAACATATTTTCCCTCAATGTCAGCTGACACTTCAAACTTGCTTTTGGACGTAGTATTAATTCATTCTCGACCGCTAACGTTCCTGCTTATGTGCAGGAATCCATGCTAAGTCGGTTTGCATAACGCTCGCTCGCTATTTCAATCTCAGATCCAAAAAATTTGTTCTCTCTTGAGTTTAGCTGGGCAGGCGCACACAGCATTTCCACAGTCGTCCATGAAACGGCTAAACCAGAGCAGCACATGGCTAATCTCTGCCACAAGAGAACAGGCAGTTATCTGGCGCACCATGTCCCAGGCTGGCCCTCTTTGTTCCTGGCACCTGTTCTTCCTTCAGTACGACAGTCCATCCTCCATTGCTTCTGGCCTTCATTCATACAACTTCAGATAATCCAGGACACTGTACTGTATCAATTTACTCCCACTGACCATTTTTTTTCTCCGTTTTTGTGGGGATTGTTAGGATTTTAACACCTTGCATGCAAATGAAATGTGGACAGATGGCACGGTTTATCTTCAATACAATGCTGGATAAATAACATGCAGCCAAGGATATTTTACTGATTTTTAATTTTTTTTTTTTTTAATTATTATTATTTTTTTTTTCTAGACAAAAATTTTAAAGCACAGGACTTTCACACACATTTTGTGCTTTCCATTTCAGGGTGAATCTGTAAACAAAAAGGCTGTTTAGTTGGGAGATTTGCCGTAATTTGTAGTTTGTGCATGGTTGCTGGTAAGAGTTAGTCATCTGTGTCAGGATGGGGTCGGGGGGGTTGGTTTCACCATGAACTGGCAGGCATGATGAAGGCGCCTTGGCCCAGCAAGTGGGGTCGCCATAGGGAATGATTTCCTGGAGGGTTCTCCTTAAGTAGTAAGGTCTCGACACCGGAGGTCACGGGGCTGGGAGGCCCCTTCCCCCCCAGCAGTGGTTAGTAGCCAGACTGGGCTGGGACCTGCACTGCATCTCTGTACTGCCCCGACTTCCCGAAGAATAACAGCCCTGGAGAGGAAATGCAACAGCGATGTGCTCACTCTTTGGTCGCCGTCAGCTGGGAATGTCTCTCATGTCACCAGAGCAGGGCAGAGTGCTGGCCATGAAAATAACGTGGAGACGGTCCACCTTCAGCAAGTTTACCCATTGTTGTGTTTGTGTGGGGGGGTACTTGTCAAGCTTGGATTGTAACACATTCTGTTTGTTTTTTTCTTTCTCTCTCTCATTTGTTTTCATTTCAAAGTTCATATGTTTCCTGTTTTTGTCTTGGATATTCTGTTTGCCAGAATTTAGAATATATATATATATATATATATATATATATATATATATTAGAATTTAGTTATAAATTTTAAGCCTTCAATCTGAATAAAATCTCCTTTGTTTACATTTTAAACGCTGCTGTTTGTACAAATGCCAACAGCTGTGTCTTAATTACAGCAAATGTAACAGAACACATGTAATAAACTTATGTCTTGTGAAGCAAAATAAAATTTTGAGTTTAGTCTGAATCAGACACACTCTAAGTGTTCTGTCATGATTTTTGCTTTCCCAGACCTGCTTCTTTACATATTTTATAACATTAAAAAAATAAAAATTCCTATATGATGTTGTGTCCTCTTGTTTGCTAAGACACATCATGTGTCACATGATCCCAAACAAACCTGTCTTACACAGCAGGACAGTATCAAGTCGTAGCTGCTTTCAAACAGCCCTGTCCCTAAATGAAGGTCCGCACCTCTGGGTTTTTGAGTCACCTTCCTAGCTGTTACTATACTTGCTGGTGCCTCATTTTGCCACATTTGTCAAGCTCAGTACATGGCTGAGAGCGGCAGGAGCACTCTGAAGCAGGAGGAACACACTTTCTCCTGAAGTCTGTCACGTCTGCCCGCATGTCCGCAGGGTTTGGAAGGCAGGAGTGGCATGAACCACGAGGAGTTACCCCTGCATAAGCAACCAAAGTGAAAAGTGAGTCTGGGGTCCATGTGGTATTTTAGTGCCCACACCCTTTGTGTGTGAACTATTTATACCCATGTGAGACAAAACGCCAGCACCCAACAAAGAAAGAACCACTGAGTCACTGTGTTCAGTGGAGATACGCTTCATGTGAACTATATATAGAGCAAACTCAACTGCACCAGGATTTGTACAGCCTATTACAATGAAATGTGTGGTGGAGTAATATCTGGCACAACTTTGTGGCTGGTGGGCGGCATGGTGGCTCAGTGGGTTGCATTCTTCCTTACAGTTTCAGGGTGTTTAGGCTTTGGTCCAGCCCCAGGATCGATGTGTGTCAGTTTTCATGCTCCCCACATGTTCAGGCAGACTCCCTGTCCTCCGCTTCTTCCATGTCCTCCCACAGTGTACAGACATGATGTTCAACTACATTATGTCTCAAAACCACTCTTGGTGTGAGAATGTCTTAACATGGGAGTGTAACGTTGCCTATTCATCATTGCCAGGATACACTACAGACAGTGGCAGTGACCCTAAACTGATAGTCCTGCTGAAAATCAGCAGTTATAGTAAAGCATTTCATCACAAATGCAAAAATCTATATCTCCTAGCCCAGCCACCATTGTTCAACAAATCTCCAAAATCAAAATCCTCTATCAAATGTTTTTTTTTTTGGTTTACTAAACCATTGTCCATTATTGTTCAAAATTCAGAGCAAATCACAGTACTTTTAAGATAAAACAGCGACATAATGATTTTCAGAGAGAAATGTTAAATGTCTGTGAAGTTCACAAAAATAACTTGACTAAATGAACTCTTTATTACAAATAGAACTACCTAAAATAATGCTAAATTTCACCACAATTTCCATTCCACATACATATTTATTTCATTCCAGAAAGCAAGTATTTTTCTTGTTTCCTGTCTTTGTTTGTCAGGTGGCTTGCTGATGAAACCACATAAACAGTCTGTATTCCCAGATTTGATTACTGTTTACCGTTTTCTCTCATTTATCATCGCAATGTTTACACGCTCGTATTGATGTTGCCATGGGAACTCAATGCTGTGAAATACTTGAACACAAAGACCCTAGACTGAGTCCACAGCTTTGGAGACAATATTCATATCTTCACATCTATAAATGTTCCCTGTCTTCATTTGTTGAGGTGACTGAACAATTATCAGCTGATTTGATTCCTCACAATTGGAATATCTACGGATAGGTTTTAAAAGTAATTGTGAATAAGATGGAAATATATTTTAGACATTTTATCATTTTTATAGGTGTTGCTGATGTGAGTTTCTTTGAGTTAGAGAAGTGATGTATAGCCCCTGATTATCCAGGTGATATTTCAGTATGAGCTGTCTAGCAAACGTCCCAAATGCAATACATTCAAATGTGATTGTAGACATGTTTGATAAGGGGGTGGCTATTAGGGTGCACAGCGCGGCCTCGGAGATGTTAATTACTCACTTGCTGGGCTTTGCATTGGGCAGGTGGCTGTTTTGAGAGTGATTACTGCCCCTTGTGTGATTAGGCGAAAGCCAGCGCTAATAACAGGAGCCACCCTGTGCCTTCGGGGCACCTGTGGAGGAAGGTAGTGGACCAAGCCTCGATCGCCTTGGCCTATGGCAGTGATAGACCCTGAGCCAAGCTGTTACAGCTCTGTTTTTGGCGTCATCAGGTGATGGGGTCAGCTGCTGTTGTGCAGTAAGATGCATACGTAAAAGGCAACGTGCTACTCACATACTGTGCCAAAAATGTCCTGAATTATCTCCTGTGCTGCCGTACTTACTAGAGTTACATACCTGCCTCCGTTTGAGCTGGGGATGTTCCCCAAATGTCCTGCACAAAAGTCTAAGACGTGTAAATTCACTGGTTTCCTCAAGTCAATTAGCTGAGACCAGATAAGATGGCTGTTCTGACTAGATAAGATCGTTGTTCTGACCAGATAAGACAGCTGTTCATTGAGGCTCTTCCTGGGCCCCCCCGACTGGGTACGGACACGTCATTAGCAGGGAGGATTTGCTTTCCACCGGGGTGCAGGCAAGGATTTGAGTTCCTGATTACACACACATTAGTTGTCCTAACAGAAACTGTGCAAATCCTCTCCAAGCTAGAGAGGGAGCGGCTTCAAATTTTGTTCCCAGTCCCCAGGTGGGAACAGGTTAACCTGTAGGGCTTGTGTTACTGGGATTATCTTCCAGGTCTCCAGACATCTTAGCGTTAGTAATGCTTTGAGTCAGGGCCATGCTTAAATTTTTTTTTTTGTCAGAGTCTGTCAGTTGTGTGTTTGTAAGTTAACATTAATAAATGTGTATTTCTCCCCATACCTTCGATTGTTCTGCGCCAACAAAGAGCACTAACAGTTGGCAGCTGTGTTGGACTACAGTCTCGTGTGAAGTCGTGTGCTTGTGCAGGTATGGACAAAGTCACTGTTACATTTTGGTCCCAGGTTGGCTGAGCCCGTGCACTTTTGTGCACCTCTCTGCCGTACTCCAGTCCCTCCGTGCACAGCCAAATATCTTCCTCTGCTGTTTCTCCAGCTTCACAGAGACGCTCTGGGAAAGACGTGCGGTACTCACCGTCCTGCATGATTTCAAAGTGCTGTGTGTAAGGGGGGGAAAAGGCACAGACAAAGATGTTTCTGGAACGTTTCCTCTGAAATGCTATAAAAAGGATTTGAGGTGGGGGTTTGGGGTCAGCAACCTGACAGACACAGGACCTTTTCAGTTTCCTCTGAGAGGAATTAACCTGTAACGCTGAAATGAGTTGATTGATCTATGTTTGTCCAATGGCTTGTCCTAGGTTTTCAGTAGTTCAGCACAGATTACAGTATACCATAGAAAGGTTATTTTCATTGAGAGTAATTCTATTTTTTTACAGTAACGATAATTTGTTTATAAAAGGCACTCACTTGCTCAATTCAAAACATAGTGTCACAGACCATTGATGTGGAGGCTAAAGTAAAATTTTAAGCTTCATATGGTGAAATGCTAACATATGTGACTGTTCTCTCTCTCGCTCTCTCTCTCTCTCTCTCTCTCTCTCTCTATATATATATATATATATATATATATATAAAAAATATTTTTCTTGTTCTCAAAAAATATAATGAGCATAGTATGAAATTCAAAGAGATGATATAGCTTTATGTAAAAGGTCACTATATCATCTCTATATATTATGCAAATATTCATGTTTGGGTTAACAGTTTCTTTTCTGTATTTGCTACATTCAATAACAATTGAAAAATTTTAATGTAATAAATTTGTTAATTAAACCCAAAAATATGTCCTTTGTTGAACTGCTTTATTTTGTAGTAGTTTCTCAAATTTTGGTCTTAAACGGCAAGTTAGCACCATGTCATAATAAAAGTGCATAAATTCATTTTATTTGTAATAATGTAGTTTGATATTTTCTACCATATGTTAGCAGGAATATCATGTTTGGCTAATAATGTTCTAATGATAATCGTTTGTATGACCTGTTTCTAAGACCTCAGAAAGACACAGGAAGTGCACCTTTAAACGAGGCTGACATTCGCAGCTTTTTTCAGTAACCTTCGTCACCATGATGCAGACATAATTTAATTTTTATTGAGAAAAACTGTGAACAGCAACAATCGCAATCATTATTTGCAAATTCAGTTTATTTTGTGAAAGCACTGAAATAACTGACCCTCTTTGTGCTATTATTCTTGAATCTCAGAAGCCGACACATACATGCAAAATCGGTATTGAATTTAGCTTTTATTGCCTCCTATTGTAAAAGGCAATAACTGAAGTAAATGACTAAAATATATATACTCATAAAAATGTCAGCCTCAAATTTTTTTTTTCATTCCAGTTTATTTTTCAAAAGTGCAAAAGTATAAAACACCTGTACATACACCTTACAATTGTAAACTGTACATGTTTAATTTTAAGATATTTACAGAACATTGAGGCCATCTTCCTATTCTGTTTCAATACAGACAATTTTCAAAATCAAATATGTACTCATATTTGGCTATTAACATTATTGCTTTTAATCCCAGTATAATAAGGCTTTTAAGTAAAAAAAGGTGATACTGTATCTTCCTTAATTTCCTGGCATGAACAAAATACATTATACAAACATTTTCTTAAAAGACGTTAAGAGAGCATCGTCCAGGTGAATGATCACCGCTGTGGGAAGGCTGGCTCCCCAGGGACAGGCACTGAGAGGTGGTCACGTTATGCGCTGTTGTAATTGCAGTAATAGACGGCGGTGCTGGCGTCAGAAAGAACAGAGGAGATGAGGTTGTCTGGGGGGGGCATGCTGGCCTCATGGCCCCCGAATGATAAGCTGGCTAGGTCCGGCCTTAGAGAGGAGTTTAGGTACTGCTCAAATTCGCTGCGGTCCACATCGGACAGCAGCTCGGGCTGACCCATGGGCTCTACGGCTTCTCCGGCGTGGCCATCAGGGGGTGGTGAGAGCTGCCCGGCCTGGTGGCCCTGCAGCCGCTTGGGGTGAGCGGGGCTGCAGTGCTGGCTATAGTACAGAGCCAGTGGGTTTGGGCAGCCCATGAAGCCCGACACGGACCCTGACGGCCCCGTCGCGGCGGTCTGCTCCATGGGAGGATGATGTCTGTGCAGCTGAGAACTGCCGTGCGTCTCCTGAGTGGTGTAATCTGTGGCCTGGGGGTGGTATGGGTACATCCCAGCCACTACATGACAGTCCTCTTGGACATGTGGCGGGAAAAACACAGGGTCACTCTCCACTGCGTCCAGCGGGGAAGTGTCGGGGGTGGGCAGGTTGTACGGCTCAAAGTGCGCTCCCACGCCTTGGATGTCGCGGTAGTGACTCAGTGGAGGGAGCTGGCCCGCTACCTGGTAGCCGCCGTGCTCTTGGTAACCCATGCCAGCCATGCCCTCCATGCACACCCGTCCGTCGGCACCAAGGGCCGGGCTTGAGTGATCGGGCACTCCGTGCACAAGGAAGCCGGAGTCCAGCCTCTTAATCCGCTTCACCTGCTTCCTGCGACGGGGACGGTACTTGTAGTTGGGGTGGTCCTGCATGTGTTGCACCCGGAGCCGCTCAGCCTCCTCCACGAACGGACGCTTGTCAGACACCGGCAGCGCTTTCCAGGATTTCCCTTAAGAGCAAGGAGGAGGATCGCATCAGAAACGGTAACCCAAGTGAACTCGGAAAATGCGAAGTATGCAAGCGTAGTTAAAAATAAACCTCGTACGTTAGGTCACTTGCAACAGTAAAGCTATACAAATATTTTTAGGTTTTTTTCACAAACAATAACTTAACTAAATAGTTTACTAAATATTTCATATTGTATACAACTTTACAGAACATATGTATATATTCAACAATGTTAT